>PVIJ01000704.1:181167-225341 GCA_004024925.1 Scalopus aquaticus | reverse complement strand
CAATTAAAAAAAACAATCCAGAAGATTAACGAAACCAAAAGCTGGTTCTTTGAAAAAATAAACAAAATAGACAAACCACTAGCCAGACTTACAAAGAAAAAATGAGAGAAAACACAAATAAATAGGATCATAAATGAAAAAGGAGAAATCACAACGGACACAGCAAAAATCAAAAAAATAATCAAAGATTACTATAAACAGCTATATGGAAACAAGTATAATAACCTAGAGGATAGGGACAAATTCCTAAAACTATACAATCACCGAAAGCTAGACAAAGAAGATACAGAACACCTAAACAGACCAATCACAAGTAGTGGAAGTGAAACAGTAATTAAAAACCTCCCCCAAAACAAAAGCCCAGGACCAGATGGTTTCACAAATGAATTCTACCAAACATTCAAAAACAAAATAGTCCCTATATTACACAAACTCTTTCAAAAAATTGAGAAGGAAGGAGTACTACCAAACACATTCTATGAAGCAAATATTACTCTAATACCAAAATCAGACAAAGACAACACAAAAAAAGAAAACTACAGACCAATCTCCCTAATGAATACTAATGCAAAAATATTTAATAAAATCTTGGCCAATAGGATCCAACAATGCATCCATAAGATAATACATGACGACCAAGTGGGATTTATTCCAGGGACACAAGGATGGTTCAACATCTGAAAATCAATCAATGTAATCCAACACATCAACAAAAAGAAAAATAAAGACCATATGATCATATCAATAGATGCTGAGAAAGCATTTGACAAAGTACAACACCCATTTATGATAAAAGCCCTTGAAATCCTTGGTATAGAAGGAACATACCTCAACATAATAAAAGTCATATATGACAAACCCACAGCAAATATTATCCTCAACGGTGAGAAGCTGAAGGCCTTTCCCCTAAGATCAGGCACAAGGCAAGGGTGTCCACTCTCACCATTACTTTTCAATATAATACTGGAAGTCCTAGCCAGAGCTATTAGACAAGAGAAAGACATTCAAGGGATCCAAATAGCAAAAGAAGAAATTAAACCCTCTCTATTTGCAGATGATATGATAATATATATACAAAACCCTAAAAACTTCATAGAAAAACTACTCAAAATAATAGACCAGTTCAGCAAAGTAGCAGCACACAAAATCAACGCACAAAAGTCAGTAGCATTCCTCTGTGCAAACACCCAATCTGAAGAAGAAGAAATTAAGAGATCCATCCCCTTCAAAATCGAAACCAAAAAAATCAAATATCTAGGAATAAATCTAACAAAAGACATAAAGGACTTACACAAAGAAAACTACAAAACTCTGTTGAAAGAAATAGAAGAAGACACAAGAAGATGGAAAGGCATCCCTGCTCATGGATTGGAAAGATTAACATTATCAAAATGGCCATCCTACCAAAAGCAATTACAGATTCAATGCTATTCCAATAAAAATCTCAATGACATCCTTCAAAGAAATAGATCGACTACTGATGACATTCATATGGAACCACAAAAAACCTCGCATAGCTAAAGCCCTCCTAATTAAAAAGAAAGAAAACGGAGGAATTTCACTCCCTGATTTCAAACTATACTACAAAGCCATAATAATTAAAACAGCATGGTACTGGAACAAAAACAGACAGAAAGACCAATGGAACCAAACAGAATACCCAGAATTAAAGCCACATAACTATGAACAACTAATTTTTGACAAGGGAGAAAAGAAAATGCAGTGGAACAAGGACAGTTTATTCAATAAATGGTGCTGGGAAAACTGGACAACCACATGCAAAATAACGAAGCTAGAGTACTACCTCACACCCTGCACAAAAGTCAACTCAAAATGGATAAAAGACCTGGATGTAAGACCTGAAACCATAAAATATATAGAAGAAAATATAGGCAAAACTCTACACAACATACATCTCAGCAAATTTTGAAAGACACATCCCTCAAAGCAAAAGAAGTGAAAGACAAGATAAACAGATGGGATTACATCAAAATAAAAAGCTTCTGTACAGCAAAAGAGACATTAACCAAAACTAACAGACACCCTACCAACTGGGAAAAGATCTTTGCACACAATACATCTGATAAAGGACTGAGAACAAAAATTTACAAGGAACTCACACAACTCAACAAAAACAAAGCCAATAACCCAGTCAAAAAATGGGCAGAAGAGCTCAAAAGGCACTTCTCCAAAGAAGAAAAGCAGATGGCCAACAGATACATGAAAAAATGCTCAACATCACTTATAATCAAGGAAATGCAAATCAAAACCACTATGAGATACTACCTCACACCTGAGAGGATGGCACACATTAAAAATACAGGCAACAACAAATGCTGGAGAGGATGTGGAGAAAAAGGAACTCTTCTACACTGCTGGTGGGAATGTGAACTAGTCCAACCACTATGGAAAGCTGTATGGCAATTCCTCAAACTGCTAAACATGGAGCTTCCATACGACCCAGCAATACCACTTTTGGGAATTTACCCAAAGGACATAAAAACACTAATCTGAAAGGATACATGCACCCGTATGTTCATTGCGGCACTGTTCACAATAGCAAAGGTATGGAAGCATCCCAGATGTCCAAAAGTAGATGACTGGATCAAGAAGATGTGGTACGTATGCACAATGGAATACTATTCAGCATGGAAAGAAGATAAACACATGCAATTTGCAGCGACATGGATGGAATTAGAGGGGATCATACTCAGTGAAATAAGCCAGAAAGAAAAAGAAAAATATCGAATGTTTTCACTTATAACAGGACTATAGGGTAACCAAATAGGAAAGAGACACTCAGCGGTTACGGGGTGGGGGGGTGAGGAGGGGGCAGAGAGAGGGAAGGTTAAGGGCACAAAATGGAATAGAAATGAACACAAGGGACCATGGAGATGGATCACAGGTGAATTGGTGGTGGGCTACCCAAGGGGAATACAAAATGTAAAAGACATAAATAACAAAAATATATATTATAAAAAAAAGTAAATGACATGACTGTTTCACAAGGAAGTTGTGGAATCAAATATGCTGGATATAAAATAGTAAAACAACACATTGCTTTGTTTTTACTTGATGAATGGTCTACAGAAAGTGTAATCAGGCTATATGATAGGAGCTCCTTGTTCACTTCAGATCTCTAAAGAAAAATGTAACCTTTTCCATTGCCATTAAAATGGAGCTGCTCCTCACACACATAATATTTATATTATGGCTGTGGTATACTGTCATAGAGCCATTGGGTAAGAAACACTATAGAGCTATAACAAGATGCAGTTATTTCTATTACTGAAAAGGAGGCAATTAACTTTTTGTAGAGCACTTTAGACAGAAGCACATCCATCTGCAGAAATTTAATGAACATTGAGTTGCTTCTAAGTAACCATGTGAGAGAAAATAAAGAATCACAGTTATTAATAAGGAATGAGAAGGAGAGCTATTGAAGAGCACTGTGATATAAACAGCAAAATCCAGATGAGACCAGGTCATCTTTTTCTAGGTATACTGAATTATCAGGTGATAAGAGAATCTCACCTGTGTCTTCCTTGACAATTGAGTTAGTTTTTTTATTTAATTAGCTTATTTTTCTATTTTGGTTACAATATGCATATGGCAACATTATTACTGAATATTGCTTCAGTAATTTTGAAAAGTTTTGTTTCCTTAATAAAATTAATTTTCTTGAGATTAAACATCACCTACAGAAATGCTTTCTCACAAAGATCATTCTTTCCAGGCGCACTTCACATTTTTTTGTTTCGAAGAAAAAAGGCAGAAAGTACCATGTGATTGCTAGGCTGATACCTTCTAAGGTAGCTAGAACCCTTGTCTCAATAATAGAAATTCCATTTTCCCATAATGTCAGGGAAAAATTCTAGCATTTTTCCACAAGTGAAATTTTGTTATTCAAAGTTCCTCCTTAGAAAATATTTCATAACTCAAAAGAACTGGAATCATTTCATCACAAAATTTAGCAATAAATTTATTTTCAAATGCTATTCTTCTAAATTCTATCTAGCAAAGTGGCCATTTAAACAATAGAGTGAAAAAATAGAGATTTAGTCTAGAGCTTAATTGGAGTAGGACTGAGTGCAGGAGCTAGAAGAAGGTGGAACACTTATTAGTCTGCATTTTTTTTTTCTATTTTATAAGTGAGTATTAGTGACTAATGATGTTATCACCTATCTCTAGTCCAGCTGTGGATCAGAAGTGTACAAAGTCTACTACTTACAGATTGCTGTACCAAGGTAATTCCATTTGTTAAAGATGACAATGAACACAGTTGTTCATGTTTACTAATTAGTAGTTAGATCAAATCAGCTCTTTTACCATGAGAAATTAAGAAAGTTATCAAGAGCCAATAATGCCAAGGTGGTAAAATATGAAGACACATTTGCAACTGTGAATTATTCAGAACTCAAGACAGATGATTTATTACTACTTGTTGCTAAAATAAATCCTCACTGAGGAAACAATTAATTTTGAGTTTGGAATGATTTAGAGTCTTGGCTGAGATTTGCCTTTTTATTTATTATGGAGATGGAATTTGGAAAGCAAGCTAGTGATCAAGCAACGAGGACAGTGTTTTTGAAAGTTCAGATCCACTGCTGTTCTTCTTTATTGATAAATAATAAATGCCATTGTTGTATTTTTTTAACCTGGAAAAAGAGGAGAATATAGAAGCAGGCTTTGCCACACATGAAGCAGACGTAAAAGAAACCCCTTAGAAAGAGGAGATGAGATTAAGAGTTCAAAGGTAATGGGCAAGAGCTGAGCCAGGAGCAATGGTCTGCTTGTGAATATTTAACAATTGTAGCATTTCCCAATTTCTCTGGTGTAAATACTCACATTGCTAACAATTTCAAATTAGCAAATCGATGTCACTGAATGGAAAACCGAATAGATGAAATACAGACAACCTCATGGGCACAGATATTAATAAAGTCTATGTTATCCTTAAAATACTAGTAACAGTAGTAAAACTGCATTACTAGGATTGGTGAGATGGAGAGTTTATTACCTTTGTTTCTAATGAAATTAACTGTAAGTTCTTATAATTTTTTAAAATGATGTCTGTGTTTATGAGCTATCTGGTAATATCATTGAACATTTAACAGTCAACTTTCACGAGCTCATGGAAGCTGCCTTCAGCACACAGTGGATCTTAGCTACACACTCTCTCTCCCAAAGGTGAAACACTGGGAGAGAGCAAAACATATACAATTAAATTTTGGGGATCCAAAAATACTGAACCTTTAACTCTAATTATTTGTACATAAACCTGACAAAAAGCCCCAAATTCACAATGGCATCACAAACAATCTGGATGGAGAACACAAAAGCCATACTGGTGAGGTAGTGAAAGGACCAAGGTTACTTTTTCCAATTATGAGAAGTCTTTTTGTGGAATCCACAAAAAAAAAATGTTGAGAAAAGTGATGGAACAGAGGTGGCCTTGATGAGATGATACGACAGGGAACACAGGCTTCATAGCAGCTATCAATAAGAACTCAAAAGACCAGACAGAGCAAACACCAGTTCTGGATGCTGAGGACTAAGGAGCGCAAAGCACACACTAAGCGAGTTAGCAAGGGGTGAAATGACAGTCTGTGGACCCTTGGTTCCCCGTGCCCCCTCTCTAAGTATCTAGGTGAATGTTTACATAGAGAAGTAGAATAGAAATCCAATGATAGGCAAAAACAACATTGATTGGGGTTTTAAATTTTGAGTTCACTGAATATCTTCAACAATAATATTAATTGGAAAGTTTTAGAAGTTTTTCTTCAATCAGTGAGTTAGTTAGATACAGGAAGTCAAGAAGAAGTTAGAGAAAATTAACTTATCTTGTTGAGATACCTCAATTCTAGCAGGCAATTTTCAATCTATTGGCATATACTTGCAAGAAGAACGTTTAAGACATTTAAAAAATCTTTCTATAAAGTATTATTTATGTAAAATAAGTTGCTAATTTTGTTTCATTCTCAAATATTTCTCAAAATTTTCCTTTAAATAACTACAAATTTGCCAAAGTTTTCAGAAATCACATGGTTTATGCCTTCAATCCATAGAGCAATGCATCTAAACCTGAACTTGATTCCCCTTTTATACGCCACAAATGAATTCTGCAACTAATTTGTCCACATCTAATAGTGGTGCCAAAAAGGTTCAAGTTCTCCTGACTTACAATTTTGATGTAACCATGTATTTTTTCCCTTCCCCAAATCTGTGTGCTGAGTCAGTCAACACGTCTGTTGCAATTAGTCTTTATGGTGTTTCCTAAATCCCTTTATTCTTTGTTTTCTCCTGTCTTAACTATAATCCAGGTCCCTTTAATGTTATTAATCCAGGCCCATTTTATGTTATGTTTAAATAACTACAGTAGGCTCCTAGCTGATTTCTCTACTTTCAGCCTCTGCTCTTCCTTCATTCTTCTAAAACTAATGTAATCTTCCTAGTGACCTTCATTTATTATAGCAATCTCCTCTTAATCCACATTGGCTATTAGCTTTCTCATTGGGTCTAAATGCTCAGCTTTCTCAGTAACCATATTCCATCAGCCAGCTTACTGCTTTTAACAGAGCACTGTAAATCTTTCTGATCACAAAATGCTATGCAACTTCCCTTGAACTTCTGTTCTATTTGCTACCACCCCCTTTCTGCCGTTCTTCTAAAATTTCCTCATCACTATACTTAAAAGCCTATATTCTCCCATCTAAAGTCCATCTCCTCCCCTAAATGTTCCTGACTTCTATAGCCCACAGAACAAACTTCCAATATGGAACATCTATAACATTGTTTGATTAGAGATTCTCGTGCTCTATTCCTCATTTGTCTCATATATCAGACTAGATTGTAAAGTGCTCAAGAACAAAGTTTAGTTCTTCTTTTATATTCTCCAGAACACTTAGCATAAACCTGGGCATATGTGCTGATATTTTAAAAAAATATTGGAAAAGTTATTTATCCATTAAGGAAGTCACAGTGCCTTAACTTATCCAACAGACATTCAAAGAAAAAAAGTTTATTCCTTTAAGGATGTCTTATTCACTGAAACTGGCTCTCTTCCAATTAGTCTAAATTAAGATGTTTTCATGCAAATGGAAATTGTCAAAAAGAAAAATACAAAAGCTTCATGTGATTAGAACAAATATTTTATTTTTGTGATTCTGTTTTAGTGACTATACTTGATTTTATCATAGGGAAATAAAACTACTGCCCCATCACCAACTTTCAACTGTTCTATATGTCATTTTGCAATGCAGACATGTGTCTTGACTGACTTGTTCATTCATTTATTCAGAAAATGTAAATCAGACATCTATTTTGTGTCAAGCATGTGTCTAGGACCTAGATATGTGAAAATGTGGATATAAAACCTTCTTACAAAGTTGTTTATATTTTTAAAGAAAATAAACAATAATAACAACAACAAATTAAGATACCAGGGAGGTATTGGAATGGTGTGACAGGAAAGCAAGTTACAGAATTAGTCTACTTGATACTGGATTGGCTCAAGGCTTTCTAACTGTGATACTGGCAAATTTCTTAACCTTATCAAGTCTCATTCTTCATTTGAAAATTTGGAATAAATTTGGTGATCATGAGAATCAAATTAAAAATGTAAATTGTTAAAATTCAGAGGAGCATCTAAAGTACTGACAGTTAATACGCTCAAAT
Organism: Scalopus aquaticus; assembly: GCA_004024925.1. Classification (NCBI taxonomy): domain Eukaryota; kingdom Metazoa; phylum Chordata; class Mammalia; order Eulipotyphla; family Talpidae; genus Scalopus; species Scalopus aquaticus. The sequence goes on along the minus strand of PVIJ01000704.1, from coordinate 217,664 downwards.
ACCTTGGAATTTTACTGTGAGAACAATCATTACCAGTATAATTAAGAAAAAGTACAGGATGGCAGAGCAGAGGCAGAGTCTAGACTCAGGGAGACTTCTCTCAGGAAGTGAGAAAAGGAGTGTCCTAAAAATGAAACAGTGGAATTAGAGGTTGAATTAATCCCCAGATACAGAATTTTACTGGAAGGCACAAGGGTTCTTGTCTAGCATGAGAAGAGGGAGGAGAACACTAATTTCTATTTTCTGACTTTATGATAAACTTGGTGAGTAGCAGCTACTGCTGAAAGGTCAGGAGAGAAACTGGCTTTACTTAGGACAGTAGGTAAATTGGCAACAGCATAAGAGGACATTTTTAAAGAGAGATGTATTTTACCTACAAAATACAAAGAATTAATTCTTATTTTTCTTGTGGTCAATGAGTGATGGAGCAAAAAGTTGCCCGGCTTCAGGCAAACAATTAGACCAAGTATTGTTTAAAAATGTATGGCTTGCTCAATTGCATTTTATTTTTTATATTTATACAGTGAACTTAACAAAAAATGAAATAAAAATGTATCGATTGGATGGTTTTTTTTGTTGACATATCTTACAATTTATGGATGCATTGTTTTTCTCTTATTTTGTAGCACTACAGGCAATGCAAATAACTATTCACTATGTTCCATTATGTTAAAAAAATTTTTGTTCTTGGCATTTTTAAGTTTAATTAGTGTGTCATAATAATACACTAGACTTCTAAAATAGAATTTCTTGGATTTAGTTTCTTTTTACATGCAGGTTAAGGTCTTTTTGATTTGTAAATTTCTTTAGGAAACAATGGGGCTAGTAATTGGACTAGACATGACCATTACTGTTTAGTATGTCTCCCATGCAGCATGAGGATGTAACAACAGCTGTGAGAGGTCTGCCATGTCCCCTTAGCTCACTTCTACACACCAAAGCCTGCTTAATGGAGTTCCTGCCACTCTCTGCATGCAGGCTTTCATGACCTGAGAACACTACGTGAAAGGCAAGGCAGGAACACCAGAAAGCTAATGTTGCTGGAGCAGATCTTCACGTTGAAGAGCTGGGAAGTTGGTAGAAAGATACTCTCATTTTCTCTCCCTTCGACTAGAGTAAGTCAAAGACGTGTTTCAACCACCTCCTGGAGATCCCCAATAAAATTAAGTCAATTATAATTAATAAACTTTATTAATTTTAATTAATAAAATTAATTCACTCGCCCTGTAACTAGGGTCATGATCCACATGACACTGGCTTTATTCCTTTCCTATCTGATTTCCTGCTGTCCTACCAATGCTTCTTGGGAACACTTTCAAAGTAAACTATGTTCACTTTCCTCCTGTCCCAGGGTCTGCTTCTGAGATACAATCTAAAATAGTTGTGGAATGAAAAGTATAGAAAACACACTTTTGAACTAAACATGCAAAAATAGGATTTTAAAATAAAGATGCAAAAATAGTGTTGCACTTAGGAAAGTTCTAAATCAAAGAAATTGTTTCCACAGAGTTGAGAGTTCAGAAAAAAAAAATCACACATATGAACAACAATTTACAGCAAAGGAACAATGAATTTATATGGAGTTTCTCCAGTAAATGGTGTTGGGAAAATTGGACAAATATATGCAAAAGAATGAAACTAGACCACAAAATGTAAAAGGCTGAGAGAATTCAAGCAGCAAGATTCCAAAGTGCATGCTTGTGTACATGCCATGAAGCCTCTGTACAAACGCAACTATAGATATTGCTTTGATAGACAAGCATGAGTCCACACTCGCCATTCTAATGCATACCTGTTAACTGAATGTCCCTTTGGGATCTTTTCCTAGATGTTCCCAATGCCAGAGCCCTCAAACCTAATACATCCAAAAAGACACATGATTTCCCCATCCAAATTGGATTCTTTCCTACATATTATATTTTATTTATTACTACCAGCATTCAACCAACACATATACAAAATGTCAAGAATATCACGTTCCACTGTCAATTTTTGAGTTTTTATAAATTAGTGAATTTTGTCAATTATCTTTTCTGCATCTAATGAAATGATTATATAGTTCTCCCTTTTATTCTATTAAAATGGTGAATATATGGATTGAATTTTGAAAATTAAACTAACCTTCCACTCCTAGGATAAATTGCACCTGACCATGGCTTTCCTTTTTGTGTATTGCTAGATCCTTTGGTCAATATTTTAACAATTGTTTTTGTATCTATTTTCATTAGTGTCTGTGATTTTTCTCTTATTGTAATATTTTGTACTGTTATCAAGGTAATACTGACCTCATAAAAAGAAGCTGAGAAGGGTTGCCTCTTTCTCTACTTTCCCAAAAGAGTTTATGTAAAATGGCACTACCTATTTCTTAAAAATTTAACAAAATTCACTAGCAACGTCATCTGAGCCATGAAACTTTCCTGTGGGTATGTTTTTAGTTAAGAATTTAATTTTTGTGTATTAATTTGCAAAGAGGTGTTTGTTTTTGAAGTAACACCGGTTTGCAGTATTGTATATGATTCAGAGACATAGGATCACACTCCTTAAGGTGCATGTCCTCATACCACACCCACCACTAAGGCACCCATAGTCACCCAACATAGTTCACTGTGTCCCCTCTCTACTGTTATCCCCTGCCCATCTTCTAGCCTCAATTTCATAGTCAGGTTTCTCAGGGCCTGTTACTGTTATTTCTAGGGTTTCTTTCCATACGGTTTCTAGGGTTTGCTATGTTTCATAGTCAGTTTTCTAGTTTTTGAGTTTTTTTCTGGTTTGTACCAGACCTTTTATACTGTTTGTTTGTTTTTTTATTCCACACTAAGTAAAACCATTCGGTATTTGTGTTTCTCCTTCTGACTTATTTTGATTAGCATTATCCCCTTTAGTACTATCCACCTTGTCACAAAAGGCAAGGGTTATCATATTTTTTAATAGCTAAATAGTAGTCCATTGTGTATTTATACCATATCTTCTTAATCCACTACTCTGTCCTTGGGTGCCTACTGTTTCTATAACTTGCCAAGAGCTTTCTGAATCACCATCAGTTACTGAATCTTATTAAATGCTCTTCTTTTCACATGTTAAGATTATCATATATATTTTTCTCTTTTTTGTTAATGCAGCAAATTACACTGATTGATTTAAAAATATACCAAACTTGGATATCTGAAATAAATACAATTTGACTGTATCTTTTTTAATTACTCAAGGTTGTTCTTTATTATATGTTGTTTAGAAGGTCTGTATTCTACTCACAAGAGGGACTGGACTTTAGTTTCCTTTTTTTGGCAGAAATATCTTCATTTTGGTTTTGGTGTCAAGATTATGGTGGACACCTAAAATGAGTGGAAAAGCACCCCTTCTGAAGTAGGTTTATTTTTGCCTCTGAGAAGTGTTTGGGGAAGAGACAGATCATTTCAATCCTCTCAACAGTAGAGATGATTTGAGGAATTAGTCTTTGGCAAGATTGGACCTAACTCCTGGGATGTTTACATCCCTGGCAATCCATAGTCTGCAAATTTTGTCTCATGCCCAGCCTAAAACTGGCTGAGCTTCTCAGGCTTGTGGTGCTGTTTCCTCTTGGCTTCCACGTCTCTTGGCTTCTTTGCTGTTAGGTCTCTCAATCTCTACACCACTGTTTATGAACCAACAAATGCCTCAAGCCTAAGAGCTGGGCTAAATGCGAGTCTCATTTCTGTGCTTTGCTTCTCGCTGACATCTTGCTCTTTTACATTTTCACTGATGTCTTCACACAGATGTTGCTGGAATTTCATCAGCTATTCTAATTATTCTCGGTGGGAACACTAATCTGAGGAAAGTCTGCCATATGTGCAGGGAGAGGATGTCTAAAGTCATCTACAGGTGCAAACAACTTGTCACACCACTTAGAGCATTATCAGCTATATCAGATTAACAAGTGAGTCACAGATGACTGAATGGATTAAGCTACATCTATCCAAGAGTTTCTGACACACTGAAGAACTCCTAAGCTACGCCTGAGCAGTCTAACTCAGGACCCCTCTTTTGTGAGAGGAAAAAAAACCACATGCATTTAAGTCACTATGCTTGGGTCTCTAGTCTCAACAGCAAAATTCAATTTTTACTTGATTCTGAAGAAAGAAGGACAAACTCATTTGATGAAGATGAAAATCACGGCTCTATGAGGTTATAAAGGTAAATTTGGGATAAATAAAATCAATGCATTTCTACATTCTGGGCAGTAAATCAATGAAACAGTATACCTCTAGAGGTTACACAATAATTGTATAACCAGATGCAGAGTTTATATCCATGAAATAGTGATACAAATGTTAGTTATATCCCACTCTTTACTTGGCTCTCATGGAACCCTGTCCTGCACTGGGCTATGGACTGGATTTAGTATGAGGATTCAATTGTTCTAAAAAAGAAAAATAAAGTTTTCTTTTTTAACAGAACAACAATTTCTGAGCATTCTCTTATTCTTTCCCAATAGTTAAAATAATAATAAAAAGTTGAATGCTTATAAACACTAAAAAAGATACTATAATCATCATGTTTACTCATATGTTGAGCTTCTACTTTGCTTTGCTATAGTTTATCACCATGCATATCAAACTGATTTTGAGAGCCACAGAACAGGATTTTCTTTTATACATATCTATAAACAAAGTAGAAGAGAAATTAGTATCGGGATTAGCCAGATAAATTCTGTATCCTGTTAATTTTTTTTCATAGCTTAATCTATCACACTTTCTGTTTTTTTTGAGTTCTTCCTGGCTGACACACTGAAGGTTTACATGTGAAGAAAAACACTTTCATGTGAGTGTTTTTATCTGAGGCAAGAGAGATAACCAAATAGAGCCATGTATATTGATCAGTCCTGATGAACTTTGAGTTCTTAAGGCAAATAAGATTTCAACTTACAGTATGGATAAAATGTCCAATTAACTTACTAGAGACAAAAATGTGTTTCTAGGAGTCCTGTTAACAAAAAACAGTGGCACTGGCAATTGGGCTCACCTCTGACCTTGGTCCTGGAGCCATGGCTGAAAAATTACATCTCAAAAAAAAAAAAAAAAGACTGTAATAAATTGCATTGCCTTTAGGGAATATTGCTCTAGTATACTTGAAAAAAGTTACTCAACTTGAAGATTATTAAATCAAACATTTGATGATTTTTTAAAAAATAGTATGAATCCCATCTTAGGTCTTTAAAATGGAGAAAGAAGAGTCTTTAAATTGACCAAGAATGGCTAATTTTATCTTCTGTTTCTTGGCACATAAATGGATTTCTAAGAATCTCTAATATTATTCCCCTCAATATAAATCATGATGTCTGAGCTCTTAACTGAGTTAATTTTAATTTTAAGACCTAGTTTCTTCAGTCCAACTTTTTAAAACTTCTACAGTTGTACCAGTTTTGAGAACTTGAAAATACAGGAAATCTTTTGTTTTCTGAGATGACAGCATTATTTTCCTACAATCAGAATTTTACAGTTTCCAGCACATTACCACCTTCAATAAACCCAGCAAACCTGTTGGCACAACCATGAAGAATTTATTGCATAGAGTGGGTGTGAACTATAATTTTAGGAAGATGAGATTTCTGTTTTCTAATTAGTTTCTTTTATTGGCCTGAGGCAGCACTGACACACACACACACACACACACACACACACACACACACACACACACACACACACAGAAAGAGAGAGAGAGAAAGAGAGAGAGAGAAAATGAAGATTATTCATTCTAGTTTCCTAATATCTCCCAAGTGTCATACCTATTAAGTTTAGGGACACCATCATTTCTCAACAGGGGTGCTGCTGCATTATGATATGACAGTTCTTCATTAAGCCAGAATGTCTTGTATGTACTGAGGATTACTCAGCATATCTGGCCTGCTCTCAGTAAATGCCTGGGGCTGTCCATCATCATGACAATCAAAACCCACCTCCACACTTTCTCAAATGCCTTCTGGGGATCAGTTCACTACTAGATGGAGACCTACACCTTTGAGGAAGAAAAACCAATTTTTTAAAAATGTATCTGTTTACTATCCACTTACGGACAGTAACTTTTAGGTTACTCATGAGTTATAACCAAACCCCTCACCCCCCAAGTAATTCAGCCTAACATTTTGTTTTTATTCTGCCACAAGTTCAATATAAACTCTAAAACTCAGGGTGAATATCTTTCAAATTCTTAGTTTTGATAAATGAAGTAGTTATAAGCGGTAAACTGACTGGCATACAGCAAAAATAAAAGCTTTGTGATTCAACTACATATTTTTTTCAAAAAAAGGATACACTGAAAATACTTGAGAAACTGAGTTCTAAACATACAATATCAAACCAAATCAGCACTTTCGGGCCTCTCCCTTCACTAAGTCAGTAAAGGGAGACTGGTTTAGTAAAATAAAACAAACAAAATCCTAGAACTTGTCTAGTTTAAACACCAGTCCTAAAGATGAACAACATGAGTGAGGAGAAAAAGAATGACTGAAGAAAACATTACCAAGTTAGATTTGACAAGATGATATTTCAAATAGTGATGACAAGATACCACACAAAGGTTTGCTTTCCCCATGTGTAAATAAAATCCATTCACGTCACACAGATCTTGTCAACCTGACAATCACATAGTGCAAAAGATGTTATGTATTAATGTACTATACATAAAACATAGCCTATAACACTGAAGTCCTGTCTTAGTAAACTTCCATCCAGAAATTTTTTGCCTAAACCAGCCATTTCAGGAAATGCAAACTTCACATGCCTGCCCACCAGTACAAGAAAGAGTAGTAAAAATGTGGAAAGTTTACCATTTATCTGTGACTTAAAAAAAATATCAACTCAGTACAATAGCAAAGCCCAGAAAAAGTAATTTCAAATTCCTTATTATGGACTCTTGCCAGAATCTCAATATATACTGAGATGTTTAGATCAAAAGCATTTCTCTTCTAGTTTTTAAGAATGAAATTAAATAAATGATAAGTTGAAATTAAGCAAAATGAAAAGAGGCTCACATGTATTTGGAAGAGATATGTATATAATCTAAAACTGATTTAAAATGTCTACATTTTAATTTTTATTTTCAAAATAAAATGCATACAGAGGCTCAAATATATTGTTCCTCTCATTCATCCCACCATTTTTTAAAGCTAGAAATTAAACATGAAATAACTCTCTACTTAAAATTTTAGAAATCACAAATTCAGGGAAAGGACATTAGAGTTGCTTCTAATCCTTAAAGTCTATCTTCCAACTAAAACTCTCAAATGGCAAAAACAGCAGTTTTCATTTTACTTTTTTTTGTTGTTGTTGCGATAGCATTGGTTGACAACACGGTATATGATTCAGAGCACCAGGAAAACGCCCTTTGGGTTTATGTTAACACACCACACTTGCCACAAGCCACCCAGAGTCTTCCACCAATGTCCACTACGCACTCTCCCCACTTTGCCTTCCTCTCCCCCTTCTTTCTGGCAGCTTCAGTTTGCAGTCATATTTCTAGGGTTTAAATAGTTTTTAAGTTGTTTAGTGGTCTCAAAAAATTAACATATTTCATTTTTAAAAACAGAAATATCACTACACTAAAAAATGATGGATTTTCCTGCTTTCAAAACACTATACAAATTCTGTTTCTGACAGACTTTCAGAATACACAGAAATCGAATAAAAAACATCCACTGAATGAAATGTTACTAAATGCTGTAATAAATCAGACACATTATTTAGGGGTAAAAAAAATCCATGGGTAAAAAAATATAATTTTCTGTCAATATATGCTAAGTGAGCAAGCAAGTTCCATTTTTTTTCTTTCTTTTCCCTCTCCATTCCTTCCTTCCTTTATGTCTTTTTAAATACTTTCTTTTTAAAAAATCCACGTATTCTAAAGTATGATTCACAAAACTGGAATAGAAGAACTTAGGTGGGCAGGGAGGAAGAAGAAAGTACAAACAGAAAGAACTAAAGATGTAGGAAACAGAGTTTATAAAGTTTACAGTCATACTGCAAAGGGCTGTAGAAGCTGCTTGAAGTAATTTACCAACGTAAGAAAATAAACAAATTTAAAAAACAAAAAATAAAAAACGAGTAACATCTCTTTAAAAAATAAAATTAAATTAAAATTAAATGGAGCAGAAACTCATGTTTGCACTGTGGGTATACAGTGGGGACGATCCATCACCTGAAACCAGTTCGCCTTCCCATTCCATATTCTGCTTCCTGCAGCATTCGTCCACAGGAAGGGACTTCTGCTTCGCTCTCCTGGACAACTTTCAGCCACACAAAGCCAGCAGGACATTTGTTTTTTCTGGGATAATTAAAAATAATAATTTTCAAGACTATGGATGTGTGTGAATAAGGCCTGCATAATTCACTTGCCAATACTGGGATGAAATTCAATCATTTTTTTGTGTTTCCATTTTTTTTATAATCACAAAAGAATGTGAATTTAGGTAAGTTGAGATAATTAGATATTTTATTTTTCTTGTACTGTGTCCTATTTGGTCATGATTGAAATTCAAATGTCACTGCTGTTTGGAATAACTCTGAAAGAAGAACCTCAACACTCTGAAAAAGAGTAAATTAACTAGATAATATGTTTGAACATCCAGAATTATTTACATATAAGATTATGTATAAAATTTACATATAATTAGCTTTACCCACTATCTGAAAAGCATTCCTTTGAATAAAGGGATTTTTTTACATACTTGATACTCTACTCATGGATCAAGAGGTCAAATTATCTGCTTTATTTATTTTTTTATAATTTATTACTTTATGTAAACTTTACATCATTATTCATTTTTTGTACACTGTATGCTTTCTCCTCTCAGGTGTAGATCCTGTAAAATTCCCACCACCAATTCACCTACACACCATCCCCATAGTCCATTGTGCTCTTCCCTCCCCTGTTTTGATTCCTTTCCTACACCCATTTTATTTTTTTAAGTCTTTTTGGCTAAAGTGTTTTCATCTCAGTTATAACCTATGGAAGAAAGTTACTGCACCATGAAATGCTGGAGTATATAAACTGTCTTTGTAATCTGGGTTGGAATGAAGCATCAAGTCATTAATGATGGTGGTAAACGACCAAGATGGGAAATGAGCAGGGGAGCAAGCGGCTATTTCATGGCGTAGCTACGACACTGACCATGGGAAGAAATGACTGTCCTCGTGGTAACCAGTAGGACAAGTGACTGTGTGCCCCTAATTCACAGGCCAAGAGTCCTACTGTTTCATTTGAGAAAAATGAATCAAAACTTCAAAGAAGTTGGCCGCAAGATGTTTGCTGTTTCATGATTGTCTTTTAAAAAGTCTACATATAAGGAAAAGGGCACAAAATGGAATAGAAAAGAACACAAGGGACCATGGAGATGGATCACGGGTGAATTGGTGGTGGGCTACCCAAGGGGAATACAAAATGTAAAAGATATAAATAACAATAAAAATATATATTTATAAAAAAAAAGATGAAAAAAAAAGTCTACATATACCTTTCAATACTAAATAATACTGACTCCTTTTAATACTATTTCAATTTCTCAAACTTCACATTCAAACAAAAGATGAGCTTCACTCCAGATTTGCCTTTCCATGGCTTCTTATTGTATCTATCATCACCATCATTCCTCCCAACTCTTCCAATGTTTCCCCTCCTCCTGGGCTGTTCAGTTCCTTCTCTCTAAATATTTTTCAGGATACCCAGCGCTCATGTAATGGCATCTGAGTACACAGTGCCCTTATTTTCACAAGCTAAAAGATCTGAATTTCTAAGAAAACATTCTTAATTTTCTCCTTTATCATAGAAACTTTTCTCTTTATGGTTTTAGGTTCAAGCTTAATCTTAACCAAACCCACAAATGTGCTCATTGGGGGGTCAATGGGCCAATAACATTCTTCTTTTAACAGAGGTCATCTGGAGTCGTAACACATTCACTCAAAAAGATGGGATTATCCTCCTAGAGGACACAAACACAAGGCACTGGTCTCTGCATGGCCCAACTTGCAACACAGAGGGTTCTCTTATCCCTCCATCTTTCGAATGAACGTGAAACACCTACATTTTCTGATGTATGGTTGTGACGTTATGAGGTAGTGGCTTAGCAAAAGCATTCACAGCAACAAAAGGAACACTATTCATTTCCTTTTTATAATATGAACCAGAATCAAGTAGATGGAAGCCAATTTTGAATCTTAGGCAGATGTTTCCTGTATCCTGCTGTTATTTTTCTCCCCAGCATGTGCTCAATGAAGATAAGTCCTATGAATTATTATCCAACTGCATAAACCATTAGGCCAGGTTCCCAATAAGGTAAGCACAGCTGTGGAAGGATCTAGACAGTAGAGAAATAACAGAATAACAATACTCAGGGCTTTTCACACCATCTATACCCACTATGAATAGTGCAATATAAAAAAGATGCGACCAGAGTGGGTTGATTCCAACTTTCCAAACTAGGCCATGAACCCAGGAATATGGAAGTCAGCCAAAGAAGTCATCTGAAAAGAGTCAAGAATACTGTTTTCCACTCTGTATGTGGTACTATCTAGAGATTGGGAAGGGATGTTACCAAGATGTTATAGTTAACTTTGGGTAAAGACAAAGTACAAGATAAGCACAATGATTCGAAAGCATAAACACTCAAGTTCTTTATAGGGAAGTGATTGTGGTAGGTTAAACAAACCAACTTCTTGAACATGTGCAATACTGTCCTATAACTAGCTAGTCAGTTAATGTCCTGCTGCCTTATTGCCTCTTCTGATCAAACTGTGATGTTTTGTTTATTTAATTAATGGCTTTATTCTCATTAGGCTGACTGCCACAATCAAATGGAGATTTCTCAGCCTGCCAACAGGATGAGTCTGGTCTCTGTTTGCCTTTGTCCTTGAGGCTAGCTTTTTGCTTTCTCTAATTTTTTAAAAGCTGTCTTGAAGCTTTAGGCTGCTTATAATCAGAGGAAAATATCAGCAATTCCTACAGAAAATTATAAATGAATATTCTCATGGCTTATGCCCCAAAGGTCAGATTTAATAACATTTCTCTCTGGGAGTCAAAAATCACGATACTTTTGAAAGGTCTAGATATTTTATTTGTAATTAAGCCAAAAGAGGTAAGCCTTATCATTGGGATCCTATTTTTAAAATAAACTAAAGGCTTCCTACCCCACTCAAAATATAGGTAGAGTGAGACTACACCATATAACATTCATACATTGAGAGTAAGATTGAAATATTCATTTTTTTCTCTCGGATGGTTGGCTTATGTGATATATACTGTGGTCCTGAACACTGTCTGTCTTAGATTTGTAGATATCTGCAAAAAAGGAAAACACAAGGAAGACCACATAAGATAGGGCATAGATGTTCAAAGAGAAGAATGAATAAGAGTTGAAGATGACCTAGGGAAATTTCATGGTTTCTTCTGGAGGTAAATGAAGGGAAACACTGTAAAGACTGAATATGCCAAGCACATATGTACTCAACAACTGCAGTGGGAGTGACTGTCTCCCACCAGTTTCTGCTCTGGTTTATGGTATGTCAGCACTAGTATTGGCTGAAGTTAAAGAAAGATCTAAATCATGTAAATATTTATCCTTAAAATGTAATGTCAACAAGTTCTTAATTTGAAAAATTTTGAGGAAATCATGGCTCAGGAATTTTGATATAACAAAAAATATTGAGGCCAACGTGGTATCTATTCCCTCTGCCTTACTATTATTAAAACAAATTGAATGTCTACCTATCATCCAAGGTATATCAAGATAGATCAACTGAACCACTTGAAAAGAAATGTCTTCATGAATGAGAGGACACAGAGATTTCAGAAGATTTTCTCTGATACATAGGAAATGCTTAGAACTTCTTTTTAGAGGAGAATAGCTTTAATTGCATTTTTGCATTCATTGGAAATGAGAATACAATTTTCTGAGGATGCTCCAGCAAAGCCTTTTCATTTAGGCAAGGACAATGCTTGGGAATCAGAAAGTTGGACTCCAGATTAAGCTCTAAGACTGAACAATTTTAGAGAAGATTGTTTATCCCCTGGCTTCAGCTGCCATATCTGTAGAATGCGAATACTGACATAAAATTATTCGAAGGTCCCTTCCAGTGCCAAAAATTCTGGAAATCTATGCATCTTTCTGATAGCTCAGATAATGAAAAGGAGCTCATAGAAACCATACCTCTAGTGCATGTTCTGCTGATTATGAGTAATATAAAACTAGTGTTATATCATAGTTTGAGTAGTGAAAAAATTTTGTATTTGTGAACTGTTTCCTAAACTCATCCCAGTGAAGAACTAGAGAGCAAAATGGAATTTGCAATTTTGTGTCTTAGTAAGTATGTGTCAATATATCATTACACAATTTGGAGAAGTTGTAGAGAAATGAAAGTTCTCTTCACCGAAACAGCGTAAGAATTCTGGAGAACAGAAACAAAATGCAGTAATATTAATAGGGTTTTTGTTTTTAGCACCTCAGTAGAAAAAAGATGCTAGAGTAAAATGTTACTATAGGCAAGCAGGTCCATGAAATATGAAACATGTTGGCCTGTCCTACCTTTGCCAGAAACAAGCTGTGTGAGGTGTGGCAAATCTCTTAGGCTCTCTGTGTTCCAACTTCCTTGTATGCAGAAGAAGAGATAGGAGTTCACGCATTGTCACTTTCAGTTTAGAGTCTTATAACTGCATAAGAAGAGATTAAAATGCAGTCAATAACAAGTAATAATATAAACAAGTTGTACAGATACACATTTTAAATCCTGTAGACTATAAATTTCTTCAAAGATACTGATTTACATGGAATTTACCTATAAGTTAATGAAAAATCACAGTCACAGCTTTAAACATGAGCGATCTTAGCAATCAATACTATTGCAAAACTGAGCAATATAGTTATTTGTGAATGTTACAATAACTTTTCTCCTGCGCTCTTTGAGGGCACAGTTGTGTGTTTCAATGTATTATCAGTACTGACACCAGAACATAGAGGAGATGCTAAGATTAAGTAAACACATTTTGCAAATAAAGAGGAACCCTGGAAAGTCCTACTATGCTGCCCAAAGTCAGACAGGTAGCTAGAATGGAAACTCTACCTCTTCTAAAAACAAGGATTGATTCTTTTTTAAGGCCAATTGAGGTGGTTTTTCCAAAAAGAATCAATGGCAACTATTTCATGAATAGAATTTCTGAAAACTTTCAGGCCAAATAAAACTGGGAAGAGTTTGAGGCACACAATAAATATTCAATAACTATCAACTTCCTTGATTTAAACTGAATGAAATTATCCTATCTTTAATAGCAATGAGTATTATACCTGTGATAGTTATCCCCAAGATGGCCACTTTATTTCTTCTCTGCCTGTATAACATGATATACCCCCTCCACGGGATGTCCTCTATTCCTCCATACCCTTGACTATAGCCCTGCCTGTTACACTGTCAGCTTTGCCCTAAAGAATACAGCAGGAATGGTACTATATCAGTTCTGGTCCTCAACTTTAGGAAGACGGCAATTTTTGCCTTGGTCTCCTAGAGCCTGAGCTGTTATATATAAAAGTTCAGTCTCATTGATGAAGAGGACTCAAGAGGAAAGGAGACCAACTAGCCATCCCCACACTGGCACAGGCTATGACCACATGAACTGTCCAGAACAGGTCAGTTTCTATCTAAATATCACAAAGTAACCACAGTCAATGATACACTGAGTAGAAGAAACACATAGTTGAGTCCCACTAGAATATGTGACAGATTAAACCTCGAGATATAATAAAAGGTTACTGTTTTAGGCCACTCAGGTTTAGGGTGGTTGACTTGCAGCAATAAAAAAATTAAATAATCCCTGACAAAAGAGTGTATCATTTCATATTTTCCATAAATGAAACTCTTCTTATCTTCTACTCATCCCAGATAAATACAAGCTAGAAAGATTTAATAGTGTTGACCAATCTTAAGCTTTGCTTTGTGAAGAAATCCGCCCAGGATGTCATTTTAAAAAGCTACAGTTAACTTTATTTTACAGAAAATTCATTTTAATGGGGTTCACTGTATCTAAGCTATAATATAAATTTATTTCCTTACAAATGTAGCCTTACCTTTTATAGAGAATTCCACCGAAGTAGTAAAAACTTCTCTAACACAGGCTTATGTATTTGGCAAAAATCAACATGAGAGAATGACTATCATTCATGGACTGAGAATTACCATCTCATTTCTTTCCCTTTTATTAATTCCTGATTTACAATATCTATTTTTCCCTTCAAACAGCTCATTCACTTATGTATGAATTCTTTCAAAAACCCTTACTGAATTCTTACTGACTTCCTATCATAGTCCTAAGCATTAAGCTATAATGACTAAGAGATAGAAAAAAATCCTTAAGTGGCATACATTCTATTAAGAAAGACAAGTATATTAATAAGCAGGGCCCATAGGGTATAGTAAGTACTAAAATAGAAGGAAGTACAAAGGAGAACTGGAACTTAGTGGTGAGCAACAGTGCTGACAAATGTAGGAAAAGTTATTATAGGGAAGGTGAAACTGGATCCTAAAAGATAAATTTTGCAGACAAAGAAAGGGTAGAGAATATTTCAGAGAGATAAAATGAAATTAAATAAAGGCATGAAAAATGCACAAAAACCAACTCAAAATGGATAAAAGACCTGGAGATAAGATCTCAAACCATAAAGATTATAGAAGAAAATATAGGCAAAACATGACATACATCTCTACATGACATACATCTCAGCAAAATCTTTAAAAACACTTCCCTCATAGCAATGGAAGTAAAAGAAAAGATAAACAGCTGGGACTACATCAAACTAAAAAGCTTCTGTACAGCAAAAGAAACAATAATCAAAACAAACAGACACCCTACTAATTGGGAAAAGATCTCTGCAACAATACAACCGATAAAGCACTGATAACAAAAATCTACAAAGAGCTCACACAACTCAACAAAAACAAAGTCAACAATCCAGTGAAAAAATGGGCAGAAGAGCGAAAAAGACACTTCTCCAAAGAAGAAAAGCAAATGGCCAACAGGTACATGAAAAACTGCTCAACATCACTTATAATCAGGGAAATGCAAATTAAAACCACAATGAGATACCACCTCACGCCAGTGAGAATGGAGCACATTAAAAAAACAAGTAACAACAAATGTTGGCGAGGATGTGGAGAAAAAGGAATCTCCTACACTGCTGGTGGGAATGCAAATTGATCCAACCACTACGGAAAGCTGTGTGGCGTTTTCTCAAACTGCTAGAAATGGAGCTTCCATATGACCCGGCAATACTACTACTGGGAATCTACCCAAAGGACACAAAAACACTAATCCAAAAGGATACATGCACCCACATGTTTACCGCAGCACTGTTTACAATAACTAAGGTATGGAAACAACCCAGATGCCCAAAAATAGATGACTGGATCAAGAAGATGTGGTACATATACACGATGGAATACTATTCAGCATTCAAAAAAGACAAACACATGCAATTTGCAGCAACATGGATGGAACTAGAAGGGATCATGATCAGTGAAATAAGCCAGAAAGAAAGAGAAAAATATCGAATGGTTTCACTTATAACAGGAATATAGGGGAGCCAAATAAGAATGCGACATTCAGCAGGGGAGGAGGGGAGGGGAGGGCTCAAGAGGGGGGAAGAGGGGAGCACAAGGGACTATGGTGATGGATTCACAGGTGAACAGGTGATGGGTAATCTATGGGGAACACACAATAATGTAAAAGATATGAATAACACAAGTAAATAAACAAAATAACAAAAAAAAAATAAAGGCATGAAAAAGGCAGGCAAAAATGGCAAAATGTTCATTGTAGATATAACAGAGGATTGATAGGAGAAGACAGGAGAATATTATGGGATAAATAATGGATTCTAGTATGGATAAGTTGGAGGCAGAAGGTGAAGAACTCTTATGCCATGAACTTACAGACAATTGCTTTTGGCCATTGCTCCCTACAAATTCTACTTAATGGGTAGTTTTCTTATCACCATCCACAGATGATTAGACAAGAAGTAGATGCCTGACTCAGAGTTCCTCCATACTTTGGCTTATGACCAAAAACATTTTCTGTCTCAGACATTTGCTTTAAGAGATTTGGTTGGTGAGCATAGGAACCACACAGTATTGTATACTGCATCTAACAGTGATGTAGATGTGGGTTCAATCCTAGACTACAAGCAAGCTAATTCTATAGGGCAAGAGATATGCTCAGGTCTTGCAGAGACTATGGATAAGAAAACGGTATTGTCATTCTGAGAGAGGCAGAAATGACAGGGTAGGCAATCATAATAAAAGCGTAACAGAAACCCATGGGAAGAAGATCATATTTAAAAGGAGAGTGTAACATTAGATAATTAGGCCAAATGAAGTAGAAACACTAATCAAATAAAAACTTGGTTTAGTTCACTGGATTTGACAATTGACCCTGGAAAAAATGCAGTCCCAGGGGACATGTGGTCAGAGCCTTAGGGACTATTGCTAAGAGTGCGGAACCTACAAGGGGTGTCTGTGAAATAAGACAAATGAGGTATGATGGAGACTTATGACTCATCCTATCAACTGGTGACATAAGAGCAAGGATGAGGGGATTCCAAACATGTTCAAATGGGCCTCCCTTCTCTACATACGTTATGGAGGGATAATCTTCCCTTTCCTTCACTCAATTTCCCCTAATTTAAAGAGAGATGGAACTCTACATTCTTCTGAGATCTGTTGCCTTCTCTTTCATTACGGTCACAACTAATGCTGGTAATGTCCCATCAACTTTCCCTATGTACAACTCAAAAAGTCACCACTGTAGTATGACAACTATTCTTACAATGAAAGATTAAATGCAGGACCCAGAAAGTTTACCTTCTAGAGAAATTTGTATAACCTGTATCCAAGGAGAGATGGATGAAGTGAGCTAGCTTTTGCATTGTGAGTTTTTTCATGTTACCGTGATTCTTAGGAATCACACTCCATGCAGATCTGGTCACATATCTTGTAGAACAAATGTTGGAAACACACAAGACTGACTAGCTTTTGTTGGCAAAACAACTGAAGCCTTATCCACAGTAGCCCTTTGTTTCTCTTCTATTTGGTGACACTTTCCCAACAAAGAGTAGCAAGAGTAGATGTCACAATAATCTTTAGGAATATCAATTATCTTTAAGACGATCGACAATTACATGTCATAATATAATATTCCCATTATTGCCCATCTAAGGGCACGGGCCTAAAATCTTTCAGGAAAAATGCTCTTGCTTTTAGCACAATAGTAGAAATCTTTACTTATTTTCCATCCTACTCTCTTCCATTTGAAGGAGAAATGAGGAAAGAAAAATAAAATAAATGATGACCAAAGAAAGGAGAAAAAATACCAACCAAAGACTGTTCTCTGAAAAAACTCAGTGTTACTTATTTATTACTGGTTGAGACATGAAAGGACTTAAAACAGTAGAGCGGCCTTCTCTGACTGGTTGTTCTTTGTTTACCACCAGGGTGCACCAATGCACACACTATTCCCAACCTCTAACTAGATCAGGGTTTGTTAGCCCTTGTTAGTTAGGATCAAGCCATTTTTTGAAAAGAGTATTTGGGGGGGAGGTGTTCAAACTCTGAAGCTCAGTTTATCACAGCACAATTCTCAAATGTTCTAAAATTTTAATTTTTTATGTCTATGGACTATTCTACAGCACATACTTTTAATGCAAATCAACTCATAACAATTGGCAATTGGGGAATGTTGTTAGCAAAACAAAGAAAACAAATTGGACCAAAGTCAGTGTTGAGTTCACCATCTGAAGAGATCAAAGCTAAGTTTAATCAGAGTTAAATAAAAGGAAACTTTAATGACAGATGAAGAACTTTGGAAAAAAGTGCTGAAAGTCATTAAATGTCTTCCTTTAGTGGAAGAAAATGGCTGGTTTAGTGGCATTAAGACCTGCTAAACTGTCCACTAAGGTAAACTACTTGAAGAAATTGTTAAAATAGATTAAGAACCTGGCAAGACATTTCCCTGTGTTAAAATAAGACAATTAACAACAACAAAAGAGCAAACTTCTGAATCACATTTTAAAGGCCTATATTTGTACTGGTGTTCAGGGGAAGCTTAATTCAAGGGTTTGAGACATTAAAGGTAGATTCACTCAGATTTGGAGGGTAAATGTCAGTGAATATTTAAGTCTTTAGGATTCTTAATGTTTTTGTTAATATCCTAATTTTAAAGTTCCATAGATTTTGAGAGATCTGCTGCTAATTCTATTTCTTTTTCCCATGTATGCTGCTACGTTTAGTGTGTAATTTTGTGAAAAGTGAGGCATAACTATATTAGTGATACAGCAGAAACACTTGTGCCTAGTATTTTTCTTAAATGACATTTGTATAAGACTTTAAAAATACCAGGTAATTTTCTTAACATTGTACATGCATTATCTCATTTAATTCTTACAACTTAATGAAGTCAGTTCTTTTTAAACACCTTATCCTTACAAATGAGGAAACAGAGGTCCCAAAAGAACAAATAGCAGAGGAGTGTTTTATGGGGATATGTATCTGGATGGGGTCGGGGATGGCAGTCCTATTCTTTAAGTTACACTGACTGGAAGGTTATAAGGTGAATTTTCTGGGAAATAAGATTCTGTTCAAAACATGTCATATAGAAAGCAGCAGATAAGCTCACTTGATGAAAAATGACTTTCAGTCTCTGCCACATATGCTTATATGTATGACTAATTTCCCTTTTAACTCAATGAGGCACCTCTTTTCAAGCTTTTAATCAACTGCCAACAGGTATTTCATAGGAAGCAATGAGAGCACAGAGAATTGTAGTTATGGCAGATGTTCGTATCACTAAAACAGGTTATTCTAGCTGCTTAGAGTTCATTAACTGCAACTTCCCATTTATTTTTCCTCTTTCCTTCCTTCCTACAGATTAGATGAGCTACTGAAATTAGTTCAGTACAAAATCAGACCAGACAAGGTAAATGGCGTTCCTGTAAATATCCTATATACAACCTTCTAAAATACTTAATTGCTTATTTCTCTATATATGAAATTGTTGCCCATAGAGACATTCTTTCAAAAATTGATTTAAAGGGAACACATAAAATTTTAATGGTAAGCAGGCACTGTGCAAGTATTGAAGGCATGGACTTCAGGCACTGACACAATATATTGTGGTATTATCTTCAGTTGCCTTTCTACACATCTAAAGATTAGCAAAATCCACTCTGGCTTTCGAAGCTCATAATGCACCAAAGCTCTACAGTAGCTTGCTGCATCACGCGTGAATTGTATTACAGGGTTCTTAAAGGAGAAAATTTCATCACTGAATTAATTTTATTTGAAATTTCACAATGAGTAGAGAATTATGAAATTTGCAGACATAATGCCTATAAATTTATATTGCCTTTTATAATTCTTCTTTCCATTCTTTTGTAACAAAAACATTTTTCTGTAATGTTTTTCTCAAATTCTCATTTTGGTGCCAGGTATCTGAGACTTAGTTATCAGTTCCTCTTTTGGAATTATTAAAGCATCCCTGTAGGTGCAGATCAGTGTCCAACAAAGTGTGAGCTAAGGACCCAGCCTATCAGAAGCATTACAAGTGCTTGGTTTAAAAAATACAGATTCTCAAACTAAGACCTATTTGCTAAATTAGAATATTAGGATGTAGGGGATGTAAGTTTCTGTTTTTAACAAGATCTCCATAGCATTTACATACATTAAGGGTTAGCGTGTGTAAAATGTAGGGCTAAATCACTGACTTATAAAAATCAGAGAATTCCCAACAGCTAGAGCTATTGCAGCCAGGCAAAATAGCCATTGGTTGAATGATTGATTACTATAGATTCTGGGTTTTCTATGACAGATTGGACAGACTTTGTTTCTTCATGCAAACTGAATCAAGAGAGTTAAACAATCTATTTGGTCAGTGGAATACTGAGGACCAAGACATTGGATCAAAAGCCATTATATAACCAATCTCAAATATCTTATTTGACTGAAAAAATGACAATTAAAACACTATACACAAAGTCTGTCAAGATAATCAAATTAGGTTGAGTGTAGAAATCACTCTAAGATAATCACCACCATCAAGATCATAAATAGGTTTAGGTTTATCCTAAAAATCTTCACTGCAAATATTGACACATGCAAGTCACTTTACTAAATTAAGAGACTCTTTAGTATTTAACTTGCTTCACTTAGCAGCCTTTGACATGGTTGATGACTCCTTCTAGAAATAGTCTCTTCCCTTGGCTTCTGTGATCCTACACTGCACGAGTGAAGGTAACACTTCTGTTGCAGTAGGTAAGTCCCCAAATCTTAGTGAGTTGACACAAAAGAAGTTTATTTCTTATTCATGTGAAGACCAATTATGTTTTCGTCCAGGGAAGGAGGAAGGTTTCTGGCTTCCTATGAACACAGACATGAAGCCATTAGCTTGAGAAAAGAGAGCCCTTTATGGGAGTTTTAATACATCAACTGTGAAAGTGTCTTCCATCACTTTTGCTCCCATTCCATTAGTTAGAGCTCAATCTTAAGGCAATACCACACTACCATAAGGGCCAGGAAAAACAGCTGAGAAAGACTAGGAAGCAGACTGGTGCTAAGCTAACATTCTTTGTCAAACTATCTCTACTCATTTTCTTCCTGCCTCTCTGCATGCTTTTTCAGATGCATCTGTGGTTCTTTGTTCTCTATCCAATCCAAGAACATTGATGTTCCTCATGATTCTGCTTAGTCTGCTGTTTTTTGTCTTCAAGCTTTCCTTAGTCAGTCTCTTCTCTCAAATGACTTTAATGTCAGTATCTAGCCCAGGAAAACTGCCAAAACAAAGCCTAATGACTTTTGATGCTCGACCCTTCAGTGTTTCAAATCTCAAATGTGAAAAAGTAAATGTGTCATTTCCATCCTGAATTTTCTCTCCTTCCAGTCTTCCCCAACACAGAATGACACTAACCTCCATCCATTTTCCTAAACCATAGACCTCGGAGAGTTCCCAGACTCTCCAACTCTTCCCCTTATCATAAATCAATCATTAAATCCTCATGATTCTGCTGTCAATTATCTCTTAATTATGTCCTCCATCTCCAATATTTTAATAAAGTACATCAACATTTCTTCTTCTTACTGGTTTCTACCCACAGTTTCGTACTCCTCAACCTACTCTTCACGTGCTACCAAAATCATTTTTATAAAACCAAATTATAGTAAGGTCTTGCCTCTGCTTCATCTTTCAATGACTTCCCTGTGTCATCACAATAAAGTCCAAGTTCTTTAAGGTTCACAGCGGTGTCATTCATGATTTCATCCTTCTCTCCCTCTAGACCTTTATCTCCTTCCCCGTTACTAGCTCCCTTGAACATACAATGTCTATTGGCTTTCTCTGAAGTATACCATTCTTTTTCCTTTGGACTATCCTGTTTCCTTTACTTAGATCACTTTTCCCTATCTTTTGAAAATCTAAAACTAACTCTTTTTCAGGTCTCTGCTTAAATGTGACCTTCTTTGGGAGACTTATAGGAATTCCTTAGTTTAGGTAAGAAGGCTTGCTTATGCTCCAGTGACACCTTGAACTTCATTATATATTTTTGGTAAAAATGTTTATTTAGTCCACTATTTAGTCTCAATAACACTGGTAGCTATACCTGTTGTATTTAACACTGAAGCACTAAGGTTCTTAGCAGATTCATGGAAATTTGTTGATGAATGAAAGTTAAATTTATAAAGTGAGAAAGTACTCCACCTGATGTTGTCATATTTCTGCATAATCTGAGATGATTCCTTACAAGTCACAGATAAATTCTCTGTGAAACAATCTTCTAGAAGACCAACTTTTACACTTGACCTTAGCCAAAAGGCCGAGATGTGACAGAAGACCAACTTTTGATGGCATCTCACATAGTACCTCTGATCCCCTTCTCTGATGGGAAGAACAGGACTGCTTTTTGTTCGCATATGCTTGTTCATTTCCATTATGATCAACCTCAACTAACTGCCAAGCCAAGGAGTGATTTCCATAACACCTCCCAGAGGAAAGCATTAAGGAAATCAGAGCGACATCTGTGTATTGTTTCTACCCACTATAGCCTTTCTAAAGCTGTAAATTACTTGACAACAGCTGGACAAGAGGGAAGGGAAAGCTATTTTACTTGAAAAAGGAGGTACAGACATAAAGACAAATTCAGTGCTACTAAATTTTATCATCTGCAAAGCTATAGCATTTTTTTGTTACTCAGAATTGGTAATTATAGCACTAATCAGAAGACAATGCATTGCATACAAGCATAAAGTAAGTAAAGACAATTTAAAAAATACCAATTGGCTTTAGAAAACTTAAATGGAACAATGCAATTTTGTGGATGCTGATCTGTGCCACTTTGCTCCCCCTCCAGCAGTGAAAGATTTATTCACCCAGCTGTAGAAAGCTGTCTGTCCTCTTTCAGCATTGCTTTGACTAGAGATCCAATCTAGCCTAAGGTCAAAACCCTTCCTCAGGCCAACTTGCTCCACTGACTGACTGGCCTGGTCCAATTGATCCAACTTGAAAAAGCCCATAAGGACTTTCAGATAAATTTGGAGCTTCTAGTTGGGTTGACTGAGACCTTGATTTGAAGCCCCAGTTGTTCCTCTGTCTAATACTCTACCTTCTCTCTCTCCACTGCTAATCCTAGCAACGCTCCCTAAAAAACTTCCTACCTGTGATCTCCACCTCAGATTCTGCAACACAGCATCTATTTTAAACCGAAAATTTAGTCTCAGATATGAATCTGCTTACTCTGTTATCCACTGAGTTCTCTGCATGCTATTTTTGTGAGGTTGAATAATGCGTTCAATGAGAGTAGTAAAGGATTAAGATTGGATTTGGGGGTGAAGGTAGAAACAGAACATGAAACAGAGGACTGATATGACACCTGGAATTGTTAGTTTCTATTAGGTAGAATTATTTAACTTTCTTGGAGGCCTGAGTTTTGTAATGAGAAGAAACCTTTCCTGCACCTGACCTATAAAGAGCTTTGCCGCTATTTCTGTAATTATATTTTTATGTTTTGCCTTACATTATTAGGTTGCTGTTCTTTTATAAGTAGCTTATCATTCAAGATATTTTACAGCAGAATCCAGACACTGTCTTGCTATTCCTGCAGAATCTTTAGTTCAGTATCTTAGATGTCTTAATAGTTTAATATCTATAAATTGTTATTGAGTTAAGCTCCATAAAATTAGTTATCTACCTAGTTATACCTTAGTTAGTTTATTCCTCAGTTTGGCCCTTCCATATGTAACTTTCTTTTTTGGTATCTAATCTGATTTTAAGGTGTCATCAAAACCACTTTTCAGTCTGGTGAAACATAATAATTTCTCTTTTATCTACACACTTTTGTTCACTGACATGTCTGAATATAACAGTCCCTGATAAAATATAAAACTGATTCTTGTTAAAGTTGAGAATGTAATATGTTCCAGGGACTGTGCAAAATGTTCTACATGACTTCTTGAAATACTTCCTGAATTAAAAAAAAAATATTTGCACAATGTGTTTTTTCTACTATATGTTAATCACATTTAAATTCTTTGAAAATTGGTAATCCACTAAAGACTAATTAGATTCTTTTGTAACCAGAGTAATTGATTAACAAAAAGTCATGCCTTATACTCATCATGTAACAGGATGCAAGTGCATAAGAAGTCCGTTTTTCAGTTTTTAAGTCCTGAGTGATAATGAGGAGACCAGGTCTTGTGGAGACCGTCATTCATGCCAGTCTATTGAATCTTCTTTGACATTTTAATTAGTATGCTCTGTTTTCACTGCTGTTACAATTACCTTTAGTTTATCAATGGAGTGAATTAGTTTCCCACTCATCAAATGGAGAGCAGTCAAAAGACCAAGAGCTACGTCAATCTGAGAAAGAACAAACAAACATACAAAGCCTGGAGAGGAGAATGTAGATGGGGATTATAAATCTTCATGTAAAACAATAGATTATCTATGGGTATGAGCAGGTGTCTCTCTTTTAAGAACACAGAACTAGCAAGAAGGACTTAAATTAGAAACTCATTTCATTTAGCATTTACTGAGTTCCCACAGTATGTAGTTTGGCACCATGCAATAACCCCTCCCCTAGAAGTGTCCACAGTGGGGGATATGGATCAATACAAACATGACATCACGACCCTAAGGCAAGTGCTGACCTCTATATGGATAGAAGGTACCAATTCAATTCTAGAAACTGGAACCCACGTCCAGAAGCTAAGCCATTTCTTTCACTGGGCTTTTAAAAGGTTACTTCAGGATATTCCACAGGGGGAAAAATATCCTCGTGTTGCTCTATTGAGTTATGTTTCCAAATAATCTGCTTAAGAAATTTTGTATTTAAGTAGAAGACTGCCTGAAGGAAATACAACTATTCTCTTATTGACAGCAGGTTTACCAAAATCATCTAATGTGAGCACAACTTTATCCACCCACAAAATAAATCACAGTCAGAGCTATGTTCTAATGAGAACGAGGCTTCTATTTTCTGCATTTATTTATATAATGTGGTAAAAATCACCCCACACTTCTCTCCAATGTATTTATACCTGTAGCAAGTCTCTGCAGATGAGCTTTCACAGCTTCTGGGAGCAGGTAAGGGAGGGGCCAGGATTATGTCGACATGAGGTCACTGATTTCAAGATGTCAGTACCCAAGATGAGGCAGAGATACAAATGTGGAATATACATGGGTTTATTTTCTGTTACATACTATAATTTTAAAAAATTCTTTGAGCAAGAAAGGAGATGGTAAGAGAAGATATGGTGGTTATTAGCAGATTGGCTGTTTTGTTGTTGTTTTGAGACTATGCTTTATAAATCAATATTTTGTGCACCTAAGAGTATGGGCAGAGAACAGGGGCTTTGAATGCACAAAGAAATGGGTTTGGATCTTGGCTCTGCCACTTAGTAGGTGTTATAAAAATTCATGGTCCAACATCAACTACATTGGTACCCACATGCAGTCATGTCTCTAGTTCCTGCATTCTGTGTATACAAAGGAAGGAACAGCATAGGAATGGCATTCATAATCAAAATTGTTTTTGTAAATATGCACAAGTCTCTCTTGGCTTTGATTTGTTGGGTGGGCAGAGAAAGTCTAAATAATTTTAGCATTTAAATGTTAATGATTAAAGTCACAGTTCTCTTTTCCTATATTAGTTCTTTCTAAAAGTATTACCTAAGCAGCAGAGCCTACTATATTCTGAGAATGTATTTTTTTCTAAAATCCTTTTCAGAGAAGTTTATGAACATATCCCACTGGACTGTTTAACAGAAGGTAAACTACCAGAAGGTGTGGGAAGGAGTCAGGCTGGAGGTGGGGTGATGAAGGAAATCATTTCACCAAGTGCTTAGGGCAAGAGTCATTACTGCAAACAAACATTAAATTTAACTCTGCTTTTCAAAATAGACAAGATCAAAAAAGTGGAAGCCAGTGAGATAGGAAGTAAACCTATTAGGAAAGAAGTAGTCACTCCTGGTAATAAACTCTACACTATATTTACTATACCTATCTTTATATAAGAGACAGATGGTTAGATTTGCTGAAGAAAACAAGAGAAGCTCAAACAAAAATGGTTGAAACAAATTAGAAGCTATTTCTCACTCTATATAAAGGTTGGTCAGACACAAGTAATCCCAAGCTTGTTATGGTATCATTAAGGACCCAGGTTTCTATTTTATGATCCATTTTTATCCTCAAGATTTCCATCTCAAAGTAACTTTTAGTCCAAAGGGCTGCCAGAACATTAGCCATTACATCTGAAGTTCAGACCATCAGCAAGGTGAGGTAAGCTCCAAAAGTTGTTACTTTCTATTTAAGAAAACTTTACAGAAGTCTCATGCCACATTCCTGCTTCTATTTTATTGACTAGAATTTAATTGTATGACACATCATGTGAGGATGTAGAACTCATTGGGGAATGTGGTCTGTCTGGGTAGGAATGTTTACCATTAAAATCTTTTACAGGCAAGTAGTAGTCTCTACCACAGACAGAAATCACAAAAAAAATATCTTCAATGACCATTTTATAGAAAATGCAAATATGGCATTTTCTAGAATTATGTTATCAGACACTAAAAAACAAATTCTTATTACCACAAACTATTAATGCACCTATACCACCTTAAGTGTATGTCTTCGGGCTTTCTCCAAGAAAAGTGAATGTGAAAGCTCTAAAGAAATAATATATTTACCATTTGGTTCTAGTTCAAGTGATCACCTCTCAAAGGACTAACCTACTTTTAAATAATTTAAAATTTTCATTTTATTTCAGTATTCTTAATTACATTTTATTGATTTACATAGTTATATGATTTCAGGGGGTACAACTTCACATTTTGACATGTGCATTTGCTTCACTCACCAAAATGAGAAGTTCTAGGAAAAACAGAAATCTAGTTCTTATTCATAAGATTTAATTGATGCATTTAATAGGAGGTAAACCTGCTATTATATTCCTTAGCCTTTTAACACAAATCTTTCGCTTATGGATGTGAAATAATTAATGTGTGAGGAAAGTGCTTTGTTTATATAAATATTATATAAAATTAATTTTTATTTATATATTTATTTATATAAATATTATATAAAGAATTATATTTATATAAATAATCCACCAGGATATCTGGAAGGTCGGAGACCTAAGACTGCCACGAGCTCCAGTGTACACCTTCCAAGTCCTCCTGATTGGCTCAGGCTTTGGCCACCTACTTTTACCAGCCGGCCCTGTTTTCATGAACAGACTAGCTCTCTTGTTCCTGTTTTTCCTCAATCACACTGTGACAAGACTTAGATCTTTTCCTTATTTTCTACATATCACAAAAAAACGCCATCTCCTCCCAAAATGTTACCCAACAAAAACAAATATACCCACAAACAGGTAATTTTGTGTGAGGCGACTTTGTTGAAGGTAGAGACGTACCTCACGTGCATATGAACAATTCAAGTTAAACACTGGACATGAAAGATCCTTAAGCTACCACATCACTGGTGACATTTCCTTTGGCAGCTTCTTTCTCATTTTAACATCCTCTAAAACACTCTCGGTCCCATACAACTTTGCAGGTTTCTCTGCTCTCAAACACAGTGTAATAAAACTCTTTTGTCCTTGTCCCTAAAGCTACTTTTTCATGTCCCAGTCTTACTGAACTGCACAGAGGAGGCCAGCTGTAATGTCATGTAGCAGGTTCTGTGGATGTCATATATGCATCAGGTTATCTTTGACCCATAGTTTATTTTTAGGGTGATAGTAGTCAAAATGAGAGCCTATGTGAGAACAAAATGAGAGGAGGAATGTAAAAGGCAAAGTATAGAACCTGTAAGTACATGGTTTAATAAATGTTAGGTATTATTAGAATAACAGTCTTCAATGAATTGTCTTTTCTCATTGAGAAACAACTTTGTCTTCTAATCTTCTGGTACAGTAATAGTTACAGCTTCAATTTAAACACAGAGGCCTCCAGAATCTCAATTTGGGGAAAAAGCCTAAATCAGGGGTGATGGTTAGGTAGTTCTCAGGATGGGGTGGTTCTTGGGGGTGATTTCGTAGGAGTGCAGTGGTGGAGTGCAGCCGCTGCCATTCAAGAGTCAAGTACAGGAGTGTTCAACAGTGGTCAATTAACTAGTTCATCAATAATAAAAGACAGTTGATTTTTAAAATATCAAATAGCTGATTAAGCATATTAATAATTTATTCAAAAACAAACAGTAAAACTGTAAGCCTAACATCATCTTAGGGCTCTTTACTCTTAGTGAATTCACTTCTGCCTTATACTTCCTGCCTCATAGTCTCATCATTAATTTCCTCCCTTAACCTGCCCTGCTTTCCCCCCAATCTTCCACACTTTCACTCTTATACCTCCTTACATCTTTTGCTTTAACTGATCTTGATTTGAGAACTACAAATACTTTTAACTTTATTATACTTATGCACTAAAAAAAAGTTCACTTTTAAAAACAGGCAGATTGAATATTTTCCTCTGTGAACAGAGCAATCTTCCTTTATTTTTTACATTCAATTGACTTTCCTTCTATAGATACTAACCCTTAAGAAAATGGCTTTTTCAGGGAAGTAGAGCACAATAAACTATGGTGGAGATCAATAGGTGCTTTGGTGGAGGGAGAGCTATGGTGACCACACCTGAGGAGAGAAATCCTATACCTGTCAAAATATTAACAGGAATGTAAAACAATGGCACTTCAATAATAAAATAACAATAAATTTTTTAAATTCAATCTAAAATGGGAAAAAATAGCTTTTTCATACTAGCCCAAATATTTTTCCTTCAGGTTGTATACTGCTACCTCCCTGTAGTTCCTGTTACTTAACAAATCATTCCTTGAAGACGTATTATATGTCAGGCACCAGGACAGATGCAATATAGCAAATAAGACTTAGCTCCCTTTCTCAAGAACTATGCTGGAGACAGGACACAAAATACCTAACACATAATTTAAAGAGGACTTCATCACAGTCTATATAAACTTCATGCATATATGTCCTATTAAGAGATTTGAAAGTCAAATACACCAGACCCAGGTTAGTGATACAATTATATTGCCCTTAATTTCCTAGAAGCAGACTATGTTCTGATAAAGATACCTCCCAGTGCTCTTTTAAAGGAAATCAACATGTACAGTACATTCATTTTCTTTTAGAATGAAATCTCAAAAGGTGATACATTCATGAATTCTACTAGGTAACAAGATTTTCTCTTCTGAGGATTACTACAATAGATTTTACTGCATAACTCCATATTCTAGATAAACTTTCTTTTGTCATTCACTCAAAATAGAGATTATGAAAAAGACATTTATTTCCTGAAAACAAAAAGACTAATATTTCACTTACAACATCAGTTTAGATGTAATAGTTACATCCCTGGACATTTCAGGCAAAGATAATAGTATTCTTTATAAAAGAATTTTCAGGTAGCGAAAAAAAAGACTTTTTTAAATGGAAGAAAAAAATACTTGTTTGGTTTTCTGGCCTGGGGAACAGATGGCCTCATGAAGTCTTCACCCAGGAAGACAGACATCCCTTCACAGTGACATTTCTCGGACATGTGAGCGATGCTGCCCACTCTCACCCTCAAGACAACGTATGTTTTCCTGTCATTTCTGCACCAGGGAGGTTGGTGAAACTGTGGCCTTACATGAGATTACAGGTCAGTATGAAGAGGAAAAGATAAATAACAAAGTTTCAAATTTTTTTTTACTTGCCAGCTTGTACTTTATTTTAGAAGAACTATTTATGTAAATTGAGAAGGTTGGGACAGCAGCACAGGGAGGAAAAATCACTGTTTAAATACCAACTGCAAGTTCTCATAAATATTGTTGACTTTGCTTTTTTATTGAAATAGCAGTTTTATAAAATTATGTTTCAGATGTACAGCACTATAATTGACATCTATATATGCTATATTTTGATCCCCACCAAAAATTTCCATCCACTATCA
Organism: Scalopus aquaticus; assembly: GCA_004024925.1. Taxonomy (NCBI): domain Eukaryota; kingdom Metazoa; phylum Chordata; class Mammalia; order Eulipotyphla; family Talpidae; genus Scalopus; species Scalopus aquaticus. Next base: position 188,169 of record PVIJ01000704.1, on the reverse strand, counting down.
TGCACTTGACCTCTTTACCCAATCTACCCTTCCCCTCTGGTGAACACCATTTTGATCTCATAATCTAGGAGTTTGTTTTGTTTGTTCCACAGGATTTGATCTTGGGCATGAGTAGAGAGAAGGTTGGACATATGGAAAGCTGGAGATTGCAGGCATGTAAAATGTTGACAAAAATGAGCAGAAAAAGACATGTAATGAGGAAGAGAATGCTGGCTTTACCAGGAAGAGAAAAACAAAAGTTTCAGGCTCTCTAGTTTAAAGGACAGCAGGCCATGAAAAGGTTGAAACTAAGTGTGAATATACTGTTTGGTGGGTCTGAGAAACTCTAATCTCAAACTTATCTCTGCGTGTGTGTGTGTGTGTGTGTGTGTGTGTGTGTGCGTGTGTGTGCATGCGCACATGTGTGTGTGAAAGTCAGAGAGAGAGACAGAAATAGATGCATATTTAAAATGTTAGGACACGCCCGCAAAACATGGTGGCGAACAGAAGCTAGGATCAGGCTCTCCCACAAAATACCAATGTATGGACAGAAAAATCCCTAATTTTGAGAGCCGATCTGAGGAGAACTGGATACCCTACACAATACACTCATCCCCGTGGGTGCGTTAGACTTAAAGATAAACCGAAAAGTTGGAGTAAAGAGAAGAGAAAAGACATTGGACCCCACAAGGAGGAACAACTGCAAGGAAAGGTGGGCAAACCAGCTTTATGGAACGCCACTGAATACAAGGTTAGATAGTGCAATGGGATCAGAGGGCTCTGGCCAACCAACGGGGAGTGCAGTCCCCCACTTCCCCACCCCACGACCCCCCTCTCTTCCCTGCCTGGCAGCTCTGAAGTGCAGGAAAGCTCGAGGGTCACTGCATTCCATCCCCCCCCACCTGGGGCTAGGTAACATCTTAGCGGGGAGGACAAACTGCCAGCACCCTGTGGGGTCCTAATGCCCCACTGGTTGCTAAGTGATATATTGGCCTGAGAAACTGGTCAGGCAGGAAAAACTCCTGCTGAGACCACCTCAAAAAACCCCCTCCCTAGTCTGTAACCTGACACCAGTAGCTTGCAGTTAGGGAATTGTACTCTTCTTTAACCTGACTGGAGGTAACCTGATCTGGGATACAGGCTCCTGCTGGAACTGTCTCCAACCATACCCTCCTTCACAAAGTGTCTGCATCTTGGCACCCAGGAGGGCAGCAAAAAGGAAACTCCAGCTGTTGGAGACGGGGCCCAGTACCCCCACGTGGCCCCACACCCAACTTCTAGGAGGTTGCACAACGGCCCCCCAGAATCTAGGGGAGGTGAAACTTGATGTACAGCTGCCCACAACCTCCACCCCTGCATCCCCTCGTGGAGTAGTGGGGCCCAAGCAGCAGAAAAGAAACTTAAGATCAGGAACTCTCCACCCCTCCCCACCAGACATAACCCCAGGGGCAGGGATAGCCCCTAGGCAAACACTGAGGGAAAGGAGAAAAATAAAAAGGGGGGCGGGGAGATAGAAAGAACAGAAAGACTCCTAGCAACTATAAAATGACAGCAGCGGCAGTAGGACAACAGCAACATCTGACACTGGAAAGGGGGCGTTGAACCCTAGCAGGGGGCCTACCAGGAAACTCAAAAATCTATAAGCAAAAGGACTACAAAACTTTCCCCAAGTTTAATCTACCCAATACCTCTTTTATTTTTTTTCTTTCTTCTTTAGTTTTTTTTAAAAAATTTTTATTTATTTTTATTTTGTATTTTTTTTTACTACAAACCACCACCCCTTTTTCTACCCTAATTCCACTCGGAACCAGAAACACATTGGAGACACACCACGAGAGACACAGAAATTCAACAGAGAAAAAAGAATATCCAGAAGATACCCAGCCACAGACAAGGCAATTCAGACATTAGGAAACAACAAACACTTCTCAGCAAGTAGAACCAAGAATCATGCCCGCCGGCACCAACAGCACAGGAATGCTACGATCAGAGCAAAGCAGGAGGCCAACAACAGGAAGAAAAAAAGTTACAAATGATCCTCAAAACAATACACCACAGAAAGAAAATTCTCTTCAGAACCCAATAATATGGACATAGAAGATTACATCTGCCTAACAGATAAAGAATTCAGAATTGCCATAATAAAAAAAAAATAGAATTAGGGCCTCCCTGGTGGCGCAGCGGTTAAGCGCTGCGCTGTGGAGCTGTCAGCAGCAGCTGATGCAAGTTCGACACCCCGGCAGGGGAGATTCCCATGGTGCGGCAGACCTTTCCTGCCACGCCCACTGCTCCCCTCAGCAGTGTATTTCCGTCCATCTGCCTGTTCTACTCCCCACTCTGTCTCTGGTGAACCCTCTCGCTGCCCCACGCCTCTGGCCTGTACCCCAGCTTGTATGCAGAAATAAATAAATCTTTAAAAAAATAGAATTAAATGAAAAGAACAAAGAACTGAGGACTATAAATGAAGAACTGAAAAACGAGAAGGAATCCATAAAGAAGAAAATGAAGGAAATGGAGGATTTACAAACATTAGTAGAGAGACATAAAAGTAGATTAAAACACATGGAGGGAAGAATAAGCACTCTGGAAGATAAAGACACTGAAAGAACCAAGACAGAAAAGGAAAAAGAAAAACAAACAGAAAAGAATGAGGAAAAGCTTCGAGAACTATCTGACACCATGAAAAAAGGAAACATCAGAATCATAGGAATCCCAGAAGGGAGGAGAGAGACAAAGAACAGAGAAACTTCTTAAGGAGATAATTGAAAAGAACTTTCCAAACATGAAAAAGGAAACAAAAATCGACATACAGGAAGCCAGAAGATCTCCAAATTATTACAACAAGAGAAAAAAAACAGCAAGACATACGATAGTAAAACTATCGAGAATTCAAGACAAGGAAAATATATTGAAAATGATGAGGACAAAGAAACAAATAACCTAGAAAGGAAAGCGAATCAGGCTGACATCAGATTTCTCCGAAGAAACACTGCAGGCAAGAAGAGAATGGAGAGACATATGTAATATACTAGACGCCAACAAATGTCAACCAAGAATACTCTACCCAGCAAAGCTCTCCTTCCTCTATGAGAAAGAATATGGACCTTCTCTGACAAAACAAAAACTACAGAAATTCATCACTACCAAACCCCACTCCAAAACATACTACAAGAAACCATGAAGATAAAACCAACCGAGGAAAGATCAGGAAATACAGAATAAGGAAAGAATTAGAATCACAAAAGGACAAATATGAATGACAGTATATCAATATGAACTCTCAATACAATGGACTAAACACACCAATTAAAAGACACATCATAGCAGGATGGATCAAAAAACAGAACCCAACCTTCTGCTGTCTACCAGAAACACATTTAATTGCAAAAGATAAACAGAGATTAATAGTTTAAGGATGGAAAACAATCCTACAAGCAAATGGACCAAGAAAGAAGGCAGGAACAGCTATACTTATATCAAATAAAACAGACTTCAAACTTAAGAAGGTAAAAAAAGACAAAGCTGATCACTATATCATGATAAAGGGGACAATAAAACAGGAGGATATAACAATCATCAACATATACTCCCCAAATGAAGGAGCACCAAAACATATAAGACAATTATTATCATCCCCGGAAACAGACATTAAAGAAAATACATACATACTAGGAGACTTCAACACCCCACTTTCTCTATTGGACAGATCAAGAAACAAAAAGTAACCGAGGACATTAAAGCCCTAAATAAGGACCTAGACCACATGGGATTAACAGATATCTATCGATCACTTCACCCCCGAAAAACTGAATACACATTTTTCTCCAGTGCACACAGAACATACTCCAGAATTGATCACATATTAGGCCACAAAACAAACCTCAACAGATACACTAAGGTCAAAATCGTACCCGTGATCTTCTCCAATCATAAAGGAGTCAAACTGGAAACCATGAAAAGAAACAAACCATGAAAAGAAAAAAAGAAACCTTTTTACCTTATTGAGACTGAAACCCACATTACTGGAAATCCAATGGATCAACGAAGAGATCAAAGAAGAAATTAAAAAATATCTAGAACTGAATGACAATGAGGACACAACTTTCTAGAACGTCTGGGACACAGCAAAAGCGGTAATAAGAGGAAAATACATAGCTTTACAAGCTCACATCAAGAAACAAGAAACAAAACAAAGAAACAATTTAATCTCACATCTCAAAGACCTAGAAAATGAGCAACAAAAAACCCCAAAAGACAGTTTAAGAAAGGAAATAATAAAAATCAAAGCAGAACTAAACAAAATGGAAATAAAAAAAAAACAATCCAGAAGATCAACGAAACCAAAAGCTGGTTCTTTGAAAAAGTAAGCAAAATAGACAAACCACTAGCCAGACTTACAAAGAAAAAATGAGAGAAAACACAAATAAATAGGATCATAAATGAAAATGGAGAAATCACAACAGACACAACAAAAATAAAAAAAAAATCAGAGATTACTGTAAACAGATATATGGAAACAAGTACAACAACCTAGAGGATATGGACAAATTCCTAAAACTATACAATCACCCAAAACTAGACAAAGAAGATAAAGAACACCTAAACAGACCAATCACAAGCAGTGAAATTGAAACAGTAATTAAAAACCTCCCCAAAAACAAAAGCCCAGGACCAGATGGTTTCACAAATGAGTTCTACCAAACATTCAAAAACAAAATAGTCCCTATATTACACAAACTCTTTCAAAAAATTGGGAAGGAAGGAGTACTACCAAACACATTCTATGAAGCAAATATTACTTTAATACCAAAACCAGACAAAGACAACACAAAAAAAGAAAACTACAGACCAATCTCCCTAATGAATACTGATGCAAAAATATTTAATAAAATCTTGGCCAATAGGATCCGACAATGCATCCATAAGATAATACACAACGACCAAGTGGGACTTATTCCAGGGACACAAGGATGGTTCAACATCCGAAAATCAATCAGTGTAATCCAACACATCAACAAAAAGAAAAACAAAGATCATATGATCATATCAATAGATGCTGAGAAAGCATTTGACAAAGTACAACACCCATTTATGATAAAAGCCCTTGAAATCGTTGGGATAGAAGGAACATACCTCTACATAATAAAAGCCATATACGACAAACACACAGCCAATATTATCCTCAACGGTGAGAAGCTGAAGGCCTTTCCCCTAAGATCAGGCACAAGGCAAGGGTGTCCACTCTCACCATTACTTTTCAATATAACACTGGAAGTCCTAGCCAGAGCAATTAGACAAAAGAAAGACAGTCAAGGGATCCAAACAGGAAAAGAAGAAATTAAACTGTCTCTATTTGCAGATGATATGATAATATATATACAAACCCCTAAAAACTCTATAGAAAAACTACTCAAAATTATAGACCAGTTCAGCAAAGTAGCAGCATACAAAATCAACGCACAAAAGTCAGTAGCATTCCTCTATGCAAACACCCAATCTGAAGAAGAAGAAATTAAGAGATCCATCCCCTTCAAAATCGAAACCAAAAAAATCAAGTATCTAGGAATAAATCTAACAAAAGCCATAAAGCACTTATACAAAGAAAACTATAAAACACTGTTGAAAGAAATAGAACAAGACACAAGCAGATGGAAAGGCATCCCTTGCTCATGGATTGGAAGGATTAACATTATCAAAATGGCAATCCTACCAAAAGCAATTTACAGATTCAACGCTATTCCAATAAAAATCTCAATGACATTCTTCAAAGAAATAGATCGACTACTGATGAAATTCATATGGAACCACAAAAAACCTCGCATAGCTAAAGCCCTCCAAACTAAAAAAAAAGAAAACGGAGGAATTTCACTCCCTGATTTCAAACTATACTACAAAGCCATAATTTTTAAAACAGTATGGCATTGGAACAAAGACAGAAAGACCAATGGAACCGAATAGAATACCCAGAATTAAAATGGCGTATCTATGAACAACTAATCTTTGACAAGGGAGCAAAGAAATGCAGTGGAACAAGAACAGTCTATTCAATAAATGGTGCTAGGAAAACTGGACAGCCATATGTAAAAAAATGAAGCTAGACTACTGCCTCACACCCTGCACAAAAGTCAATTCAAAATGGATAAAAGACCTGGATGTAAGACCTGAAACCATAAAATGTATTGAAGAAAATATAGGCAAAACTCTACACGACATATGTCTCAGCAAAATCTTGAAAGACACATCCCCCAAAGCAAAGGACGTGAAGGACAAGATAAACAGACGGGATTACATCAAAATAAAAATCTTCTGTACAGCAAAAGAGACATTAACCAAATCTAACAGACACTCTACTAACTGCGAGAAGATCTTTGCACACAATACAACCGATAAAGGACTAATAACAAAAATCTACAAGGAGCTCACACAACTCAACAAAAACAAAGCTAATAACCCAGTCAAAAAATGGGCAGAAGAGCTAAAAAGACACTTCTCCAAAGAAGAAAAGCAAATGGCCAACAGGTACATGAAAAAATGTTCAACATCACTTATAATCAAGGAAATGCAAATCAAAACCACAATGAGACCACCTCACACCTGTGAGGATGGCACACATTAAAAATACAGGCAACAACAAATGCTGGAAAGGATGTGGAGAAAAAGGAACTCTTCTACACTTCTGGTGGAAATGGGAACTGGTCCAACCACTATGGAAAGCTGTATGGGGATTCCTCAAACTGCTCAACATGGAGCTTCCATACGACCCAGCAATACCACTTTTGGGAATCTACCCAAAGGACACAAAAACACAATCCAAAAGGATACAAGCACCCGTATGTTCACTGCGGCACTGTTCACAATAGCAAAGGTATGGAAGCAACCCAGATGTCCAAAAATAGATGATTGGATCAAGAAGATGTGGTACATATACACAATGGAATACTATTCAGCATTCAAAGAAGATAAACACATGCAATTTGCAGCGACATGGATGGAATTAGAGGGAATCATACTCAGTGAAATAAG
>PVIJ01000704.1:22917-181067 GCA_004024925.1 Scalopus aquaticus | reverse complement strand
TCAAATATGAGAGAGACACTCAGCGGGTGGGGGCAGGGGGGCAGGGGGAGGATAAGGGCACAAAATGGAGTAGAAAAGAACACAAGGAACCACGGAGATGGATCATGGGTGAATTGGTGGTGGGTTACCCAAGGGGACTACAAAATGTAAAAGACATAAATAACAATAAAAATATATTAAAAAAAAACAAAAGGTTTAAAAGGTTTACCAAGACATACAATAAAGATGTTCCTACAGTCACTTTCTCTATGCCATCCAGCTCTGGTTTCCTTCCAGAGATGATTGTGCGTGTGTGTGTGTATGTGTATGCATATACACATAAATATGTAAATATTCTCTTGTTTTGCCAATGTGGCAGAACAGTTGTTGAATCTTCTTTGTTTATAATTTTTGTTTCTCAATTAAGCTATCTGAAAGTTACTTCTTGTCTCTGCAATAAAAGACAAGCTCACGACCATTAGAATTAGATAGAATACCAACTCATTTTCCTGAGATTAAAAACAAAAATTGAGAAATATTTGCTGAAAATGGAGCAATGTAATTTGATGTGGGTCACAGAAATCTGTATTTATTTATATTATGGTTCATAGTATGGCACCATGCCCTGACTCCTATTAATGGCTATACTTTAAAACAGAGGAGACATAATTGAATGGCAATGTGACCTAAGCAAACAAGAGCTCCTTTAGAGCTATGTTAGATTATAGTTTAGGTAAGTTTTTAAAGAATTATTGTGTAGTATTCATTTGCAGTACTTCAGGAAATTAATTTCAGTTATGTATTTAAAGGAGAAATGAATAGTCCTTGTCCTATTTTGTCCTTATTATTTATCACTAGGTATAGGTTATTCCCTTCTTAAATTTCAGCTCCACAAAGCAAGAAATTGCTTTATTTCTCTTAATTTCTTACTGACTCTCATGCTGAGAACCTGGTAGAAACTATAAATGTGTTGAATAAGCGAGTAAATGAGTACATTTATAAATAAATCAACCAACCCATAAACAAACTATGGCTTAATTTCTGTACCTTTCAACAATGAGTATTTTTATTTAAGTTTTGATGTATGTAGAATAAAAAAAGGCATAAAACTTCAGTTTTTCATACTGCTTTAACAACACTCTTTGGAATACATGGTGCAATTCTTGTGTCACTTTTGCTAGATTAAGATGTTAATGAAGAAAAATTTGTGATCCTTTAAATTCTTTATATATATATAGCTACTTACCTTTGCTTCCAAAGGGCAAATGAACATCTGTGTGTCTGGAACAAAAGACAAATTAAAAATAAGAGATTAAGCATTTAATCAACATTTTTTAGCATGAATTCTAGTACTACAGATGTGATAAACTCAATCATTTTAAAAGTGCTGTATGGGGGGGTGATTTTGATTAATTTATTTAAAAGGTAAAACTCAGTCTCAACAATTAGAATATCAAGAACATATGGAACAAGCTTTGGAAGAATTGTCCATTAAGTATCATGATTGCTGCAAAAAAAAAATAATAACAAGCTTTGCACAGCTTTGTTATCAGAAACCTTTACATTTGACATTTTGGAAGCAAGTAAAATGAATGACTTGAAAAGCTGAAAAGCCGATTCATCACAATGTCTGACATTTAGGAGCTGATATTATCGTCAGCAATTTAAAATTCAGAATTTATAAAATGCAATTATATAATACAACCCAACATACAAAGGGTCTTGCTGAAATGTTTATGCTTATTTGGGAAATTAACACAGGGTCACAAAAAGCCACTAGTTTTGAATTTGAACGTTTATTTCTCCCCACCTGACCCCCAAATTTTATAACTTTTTACCTTCTTCAACAAACAATATGTTATGTACATGAAACTGATTTCATGTAGGTGGACTTAAAGGTCTACTATTTGATTTTTGTCTTCAGAGTTAAGAGGCTTTTCTTGAACATTTTCACATGATTTTTTTCCCCAATGACTTTATCGGTAGTCAAACTATAAAAGCACTGAAAATATGTTCAAAGCTAATCTGGGGATTCTGCAGAGGAGACCAATGATAGTTGTGTTGCTGCTGTGTGCTTATGCATATGGTTTTTTAATCCAGAGAGTCCTATCTGGTAACATTGGCATCAGAATGGAGAAATTCTTTGGGACCCATAGCTTCAAAAGTCACAGAAGGTACCTTTCAGAGTCCTAGAGCTCAGAAAATTTCCTTGGTCCTGAATCTGATTATTCACTTTCTTTTCATCAAGGGAATCAGCAGTAAATTGGAGAAAAGGCCATCAACCCTTTCAGGCTCACTTCTTTCCATGTCTGGCATTGATAATCTTGTTGCTTGTCTAAAGACTGTTTTACTCTGGGTACTGCTTTAAGCTTACCTGCAGTTACTCTCAGGTAAGTCAAGCAAAATATTCCCTTTCTTCCTTCCTTACAAATAATTCAATAGAAAGCACCCAGTGATTTGTACAATTCACACCACAAACATTACTCCAGGGCAGACTGAGAAAAACTCATATTCTCTCTAACAGAACCCAAAGATGCTTGCTCATCTACCTTATAGCTTGTTCATGCTGTAAGGCATGTTTCATTGCTGCTTTGTGATCAAATTTAGAGGAGAGATAGCTGCTGCATTTTCAATTGATATATAAAAATAGCTGGTTGCACGAGACACCATCTGACGTCAATGGAATCATTAAAAAGCAGTGACCAATCTGCTGAATGTCTCCTGGAAGCGATTGCTGCTCAAAGTGCAGATACTTAAGTCAGACCATTTTTTTGACAGACAGCCATCTTTTCCTATCGTGAGGTAATTTCCATCAATCATTTAGCTAACATGGTCAAAGCTGAAGTTTTTCCCATTACACCATGATGCATAATCCTGTTTAAAATGTCAGCCACATTTGAAAAGGGTTCATATCCTGTGAAGATGGTGAGAATGGACAGTTGAGGTCCTTGTTATGCTTTTAAGTAGATTCTTAAATAAACGTGAGCCCACAGATTAGCTCTTACTGCATCAGTTTCTAACCACAAGCTTTTGTGTCGAAACTTCAAGAGGAGACTGATGCAGGTAACCACTGGATGGTAACCAACATGGTGTGAGAACCACTTAAAAATTCTTTCCAAGTGATGGAGCTCATTCCAGAAACCAGATATGAATATTAAAATGCCAAATGGGTCAGAATTGGGAGTCTGCCAAATCGGCTATCCTGTAAAAAAGTTCTGTTGCCCTTCTCTCCAATATGGAGTCCAATCCCCATTCCCCACCATCAAACTAAATTTTAGCCCTCCTGCAAATGACACTGAAGTCTTGCTCAGCCACTTTAGAATCATATTATCTTTCCCCTTCACAATCAAACCACTCCAGACTATGGTCACCCACTCTATTTCATACCTTCATCGACGTCTTTACAAAAGAAAGCTCTTCTAAACTGTTTACTATCTCCGCTTTATCTTTCACTGCAGTCCTGTCCAATCCGTTAGCTCCTTGCTTACAAACATCAGTGTGTCTCTTTGTGAGAGTTCCTCCGTCCGCCTGCAGGTCCTTTAACCAGGCCAACTCATCCATTTGATAGCTAGAGGCCAATATAACAAATCTTTGGTTCTTCAGGCCTTGGGACCTCTGATTTTACTTTACTTTTGCTTTTGGTTTTTCCAATTCCTGCAACCATTTGCCTTGATTTTATCTATAGTACTCACTATTCACACTTGACATATTTGGCTAATTGTTAACAGCTGTGTTCTTTTTTGAAGCTGATTTGTAAGTTTTAGGAACTCTCAGGTAACCATTCTGCTCAACTAGGTTTCATTCTGGAATGTGGCCCACCTCCCTCTTGGAAATAGGTAGGACACTCCCTCATTACTTGTAGGATAAAATCCCTGGCATAGTAAACAAAATCCTATTCGACCATTCCACATGCTTTTCCTACCAATTTCTACCTTATACCTATATATTAGCCCCTGAGCTCACCACAGTCTTTCATTTTTCAATTTTTTTGCAATGTTATGTCTTATGCTTGTAAAAGCCTTCCACCAATTTCCATTTGTCAATGCACCCTTTAATAACAAACTCAAATATCATTAACACCACCAATTTAACTGATACTAACTATATGTTTCCAAAGAAATGCATATTTATTTGTAGTACTTATGCTTTGTAACTATTTGATGGTCATCTGCTTATTCCCTAAAACTTGACTTTCCACAGTGAAAGCAGCATTATTTTATTTACCTCTGTATCTTCATATGTAGATAAAACACAGATTATTGTCAAAAAAATGGTTCCTTGGGGGGTCTCCCTGGTGGCACAACAGGTTAAGCGCAGCGCTGTTGCTTCTAACAACAAGTGGCGCGAGTTCACAGTTCAATGCCTGGCCAGGGAGAATCCCACATGGCGCAGCAGACCTCTCCTGCCTTGCCCACTGCTCCCCTCAGCAGTGTTTTTCGGTTGATCTGCCTGTTCTGCTCCCGACTCTGTCTCTGGTGAACCCTCTCACCGCCCTACACCTCTGGCCTGCACCCCAGCTTGCATGCAAAAATAAAATAAATCTTTAAAAAAAAAAAAGCTGGTTCCTCAACAAGTGTTTGTTGATTGAACAAAGAACCTACACCACATTTGAACATGTCTTTACTTTTTTTACTTGTACTATCTAATACTTAAATCTTTTGCATCTGAATCATTAATTTTGATTAATCATTTGCATGATGTATAGCAATATTTTTTAAATGCCCTATCTGTAATCTAAGTCAATGTTGAGAATTTGTAATTGATGAGTTGAATTATGTTCTTTTTTAATATTAGCTTCTGGTTTCCGTTTCATCAATATTTAAAGTTTTATCTATGAATATGTCTTTTTGTACATTAAGATTTTTGTACTTGAAGGCAATACAGTCCCTGGAAATATTGCTTTTGTATCTTCATTCCCATTTTTAGTGGTTTATATCCTGTCCCAATAGAACTGAAACACAAGGAAGTCACTTAGATAATGGAGGATTAGGCTGGTTAGGTCAGTGACCTTGAGTTAACATGGGGGCGATTATTCGTCCAAGGGAATATTCAAGTATGGTATATCCTTTGGTCCTAACTATGTCCTGTTGTCATCATGCAATACAACTTTAGTATAAGAGGGTGGTCCTCAGGAAAGGGGAGTGTTCCAGGTTCCCTGCCCCACGCAAGGGAGTGTGGAACTGAGCAGGAGAGATAAGGAGCTGGAGAAGAGAGAAGGGGAAACACGGAGGAAAGAGAGACGGCAGGAAGCAGGATGGAGAGCCAGAAGACGCAAAGGAGCAGAGAGACATGTGAAGAAGCTGCACTGGCCTGGACTGTTTGAAACAGATGTGGGTGAGAGACCTGTGGGGAGTTTGACTATGGCAACACTGATCTGGATTTTGATTTTGCTCTTTTCCTCAGAGATCTGTCTGGCTGTTTCTGACCCTTTTCTATGGTTTTAGACTTGTGACAGGCTTTCGGGCCTTGCTTTGGGCCAATCCCATTTAGGTGGATTTTTGCCCACGAGGTGATGGGTAATTTTAGAAACTATTATTCTTTGTCTTTTCTGCATTATTACACTAATTGTATTAAAGTTTCTTTTCCACTTAAGGTCTTGTATGTTTTGTCCTGATGCGGCAGATGGCAGAACTTATTTAAAATGGGTAGTTTTGGGGGCTTTGGGGTGCCCCTCTCCCTGCCCTGTAACATTAGTACTTGAGAAGACACCTTGTTTCAATCCAGATTCTTCCTAAAAAGATATGGACATGTTTACCTTGTTCTTCAATTTGTGTCTTTAGCCAGTTCACCCAGCAGCCAGAAGTATCTAAAATTCCCATTTGAACAAATGATCCATCTTCCAAATATGTGTATCCTGGAATCTCTTCTATTTTCATAATTAACATAGTTATTTTTCAAATTAGAATCATGGAAAGTAATCTTAGACCCTCTTTCTTCTTAACTCCCATATTGAGTCAAATACTAAATCCTGTGTTTTTAAACCCACCTACTTTTTTCCACTTCCATTTCCTTTACTGCAGTTGAAATCATCATCATCTCTTGCCTGAATTCTTGCCAAGTGTTTTCAATAGGTCCTTTCCAATTTATTCCCAATGTAGTACCCAGGTAAATCTTTTAACAAACATGATTACTCCCCTCTCTTACTTAAACTCTTTAATGGCACCTGATTGGCTTTAAAATACAGTCTAGAATGCTTTTCACAGTCCACAAGACCTTGCCTAACTCCTTTAGCTTCATCGCAAGGCCTTCCTTTATAAATCTTTATGAGCTCTGTGGGCTTTTTTTCTGATACCTAATCATTCCGGGCTACACTTAATGCTGCTACCCTTGTTCTCCCTGAAACTTACCCTGTTTCATCAGCTAGCACCTACCTTTCCTTGAGAACCCAAAGCATTAACTTGTAGGATCCTGCTTTGACTGCCTGATTAAAGCAGGTGATTCTTTTCTATGTCCACTCACTCACAACTCAATACTTTTACTTCATGTGTCACATAACATTTGTGACTATGTAACTATTTGCTTAATAACTGGTTTCAACTTTTCCTACTACCAAGCAAATTTTTCCAGGGGAACAAGACTATACATTTGGTTCACCTCTATATCCACCAAGTTTAGGAGAGTACCTGGAAAATAGTTCTCAATTAAAATACTAACTCAAACCATGAATGTATGTCTCCCTTATGATAGTTAAGCCATTTATTAAGATTTTCAATTTCTTACTTAGGCTAGAGTATATGATTAAATTTCTAAAGCTAAGGTGATGAGAACAGGTAAGGACTGCACCACACATTACTATTTTTAGCAAAACTGCCTCCTTTTTAACTGCCTCAGTGAGAAGCTCTTCACATTTGAAAACAGCACGGACAGGAAAACCACAGGCTCTATCCAGGGCTTCTCAGGATAAGGTCTTTTGAGTCTAAACTTGTGTTAGTTAATTGCCTAGGTTGGCACATCATTGGGGAGTCAGACTTCCTCTTGTTTAAGTGCTTCAATAAATATGTTTATATCTTGTTGAGCACACACAGATTGTAGCTAATCACCAAGAACCACCACCAAGAAGCTGTCAATGGAAAATACAGAGCCATCGAATGAAATCAATAAGGGCTGCTAAGAGCAACTGCAGGAAAAGGTGACATAGTTAAGACATCACATCATCTGGCCTGTTGCAGGCCACTTGGTATGTGTTTTTAGCTTACCTACATTTACTGTACCCCTGTTATTATTGGTAAGTATCTTAATATGCTTCTATTTTAGTGCAAAGAACATGTGCTTTGAAGTCGGGCAGTTCTGCGTAGAAATCCTACTTAGAAATTTTGCATTGCTTTACACATTACTACACTTTAGGAGGTTGTCAAGGTTGAAATAAATAACATGCATAAAATGCCTGGCAAATAACAGAAGCTAGATGAATGTTAATTTTCTCTTCCCACACAAGCCTTTCTTCTTCCTTCCTCCAACTCATTTGTCAAGATCTTCTTGGTCTAGGAGGCTCCTGGTGACTTTCCTTAATTTTCAGGATATTGGCTGCCTAGAATATTGACTTGTAGTTTTGCCAGAATTCTGTAGCTTAGGAAACTTTCAGCTTCCTTAAGCAAATTAATAACTAGTGAAAAATTCTACATCCATATTTTTACTAATGAAATGTTCATTTCTGTAGAGTTTAGACTCTTTCTTCAGCGGGCTATTTGGCCACAGTTAAACAATTTCTAATTGGATATTGTGAAGTTAGAGGAGCTGAGTTTATCTGCAATCTCTTTACATTAGCATAGTGGTAAAGCTGTAGTAAGGAGGGAAGTAAACACCACAGGAAAAGACGGGCAGTTGTCTGGGCGTACGGAGCCTCACGTGAGCTCACCTTGAGAAGCATGACGCATCACAGGCCTCTGAGATCACGCAACCTTCCTCTTCCCCCCTTCCTGAGAGGCGGTGTCGCGCGAGAACTCACTAGGGGGCCGCATCTGGCATGAGCTCACCGCTGTTTGGGGCGGAGTCTCGCGTGACCTCCTCACAGTGAGTGGCAGTGTCCTGCGTGAGCTTAACGCTTGTGGGGGCGTGTCTCCCGTAAGCTTGCGGCCGTGCGGGCAGTATCTCGCGGGAGTTCACTGCCTGAGAGGCAGGGTCACGCGTGATCTTACAGCCTGTGCGGTGATGTCTCTCGTGAGCTCACAGCTGTGCAGGCAGTGTCTCGCGAGAGTTCACTGCCTGAGGGCCGGTGTCTCGCGTTAGCTTGTGGGTTACGTGTTTGTTTTAAATAATCAAATATTATAAGCATAAGGATAGGGTGGAATATTTTGGAGGTGTATCCTAAATCAGATTACTGAATGGAAATGCTCATTAATGTCTGCTTTTCAACAGGATGTTTTGTTTGCATAGTTTCTTTATTCTACATTACCTTTTTAAACAATTTTTCTTATTGATCTAGTCCATTGAATCTATGAAAATATCAAAAGTATTGGCAATAAGCTCATTCTTTGTTCCACCCTCCCCAGAGAGTGGATCCCTGGGAGTCTGTGACAACAGAAGCAGGCTTATGAACACTAGATTCTGAGCAAAATCGAAAGTAATAGTAAGAAGATAAAAGTGAAAGGTGAAAGAAAAAATGATAAAAGTTAGTTCGTACAAGCATACATGATAAGCATCGTAAGTTATGACATGTATTATTAAAAGAATAATCATTATTGATCTGTTTTATCTAGTCTGACTGCAAGAAGCAGTAATGCTGTCATTAAAATTGAAGGCAAGAGGGGACCAGTCACTAGAAATGGTACACTATTTTATAATTTTTTTTCCTGACCATTAATGTTATTTTCTCTGGGAGGCATTGATCCAGACACACTTCCATCCACATCCTACTTTCACCGTTTATGAGCTGGTGTGTACTTGGACAAGTTATTGAACTGGTGTGTACTTGGTTTCTTTAAATGCAGATAGTGGAGATGATAATACTTAAACTCCAAGGTAAATATTTGACAATAAGATGATCTAAAGTACTAGTACATAAAAGATGGTTAATATAGACTAGATCCTCCTAGCATTAATATTTCTCAAGAAAACAATGATGTTGCCATAAAATGTAAGAAAAGCATGAGATAAGAATTTAAAAAAGATAAAATTCTAGTTAGAGTTACTATTTGTAACTTAAAAGTCTATGTAATGATTTTAATTTTATTCATATTAAAGATGAAAAGCATTGCAAGGGGCTAAGCACTGAACATCACTTGTTAAGGTTTGCATAAATAGGCAGATAAGGACACATTTGGCCCCCAGTGTTATAATGTTCTCTTAGCACTTACATAGTTTAGAGAAACTCTCTCTTCATAAACATACATTAGCAGTTTAGAATATCTCACTAAGCAATAAGATTCTGCCAAAAATTAGCAGTCTAGAATATTTCATTAAGCAAAGGAGAGAACATTAAATTCAGTTTGCCAACTAAGGAAATTGATGCTCTGATATACCAGTTACTAATCTCCAGCTCTAAATCCACATTTTGTTACCTATCTTGTAAAAATATAGCTGATTTCCTTTGTTAGCTGGAACAATATTCAACTTTAGTAGAGGACATTGAAAGAAACCTGGAGGAATAAAGTGCTTATTTTTTCCTCATCTCTGTTTGTTGCTCTTGCTAGGGTCCTCCATCATGGTTCCTCTCGTGCTGGGCTCCTGCACTACACAACTTCTCCAGTGCCCATCTCCTAAAGCGCATGGTGACCAGGGGCATTTATCTGACCATAGCTTCCCCCAGGAACTCCTGGGATGACTCTACAGCAGATATTCTTGGCAGGGCATACCCTGCCCACAGTTTCTCCTGAACCCACGTGTAAAACATGCAATGAGTTCTGAGGCAAGATAGCTTCCTCTGGCAGACTTTCTCCAGGGGGCAGATTGCCATCAAGTCCCAATGGCACAGCACTTCAACAACACCCCAATGAGATGTTAATGTCACCTCTAGAGGACAGCCTTGGATGCTCTATCTCAGCCCTGGGATAAAGACTGCTCCTTGTTCTGCTGTTACAATATTCATTGGTGTCCTAGTTCTCCTTACTTCCTGCTAGTCAATATTCCATTACTTAAACCTCTTGTGACAATTTCTAATTATTTACATTAAACCTTCCCTACTCAAATTATTGTGTGGTTTTGTCTCCTTGTTTGTTTCTGATGGATACACCAGAATTTATTATTATCTATATTTAGGCCACAGACAACAAACTCTCTCATCTGGATGGCATTTTGCAAATCCATTAACACAGGACTTATTGTATTAGAGCTCTTGAAATGTAACATTTCAAAAAAAAGGTACATAAAAAAGATAATAGGTTTATTGATCGTGTAGTTATTCTACTGAAGAAGTCTGCATACACATGTAACAGGGAAGAAATCATATCCAAGAATATTGATTTTTAGAGTTACATGACAACATGAGAATGAGTTTCTGTTGTCCAGGTTTTGTATTTCTTTGTTATATTCTCAGTATATTTTTAAAGTGTTCCAAATGGGTTGTTATACATTAGTTACTTGAATTTTAACTTTACTCTGTCTAGATTTAAATTACTTTTACTAAACAGCTAACCCACTCACTCTAGGAGAATCTATCAAAGGAAGAGTATATATAACATTTTTTAACATAGTAACTCTCCCCGCGTATCTTTGAGAAATGGGCCAGTTGGTAGTTTGTTGATCAGTGTCTGCTAGAATCTCAAAAGGTGACCAGATTGGAAATAGGGTCTTTGAAGATGTAATTAGTTAAGATGAAGTCAAACTCGATTAGGGTTGGTCCTAGATCTGTTGATTGGTGTTGTGAGAAGAAGAGAAGACAAGAACATAAACTTGGAGAAGAAAATGTGAAGGAAAACATTAGAATGACTCATCTCCAAACCAAGGAATGCCATGAAATTCCTACAACTCTTAGAAACTAGCAGAGAAACAGATTTTTTTCCTCAGAACTTCCAAAAATAATCAATACTATAGCATCTTAGTTCCATATTTCTGGCCTCCAGAACTATGAGATAATAAATCTCTGCTGTTTTTAAACTATTTAATTTGTAGCAGTGGCTGGAGGAAACTAAAATACAGTTACTATATCAAGTGCTGTTAAATAAGACAAAACTCATTCTTGTTCCCATGGACTGATAATCATCTTCTGAAATTTTCAGTGTTAATTTAAAAATGTGTATGTACATGATTTTTTTATTTGGAAGGACTTTCCTCTTGTTGCATCTTGAAAAACGGCAGCTGCTTAGGTATCTACCCAAAGAACACAAAAACATGAATTAGAAAGGAAACCTGAATTCCTGTTATAGCAGCACTATTTACAATACAAAAGATAGGGAAAAAATCCTAAACATCCCAGAACAGATGAGCTGATCAGGAAAGTGGAATATTACTCAGCTATCAAAAAAGATAAACTTACACCACTTGCAGCAACATGGATGGAACTAGAAGGGATTAGCTTAAAGGAGCTAGAGGAGGATGATAAATATTGGATGGTCTCACTTACATGTAGAATATAGAAATCAGACAAAGATAGACTTTAAAACCTATCCTTGAAAGCTGATCATAGATCTGAGGCACCCAGGTGGAAGGTGTGGGAGATGTGGAAGGAGAGAAGGAGGGAGAAAAGAGGAGAGGAGAAAAGCACAATGCACTATGGGTGCTTTGGTGTTTGTAAAGCTATGGTGATCACACCTGAGGGAAGAAATCCTATACTGTGAAAAAACAGAGATGTAAAATAATGACATGTCATTAACAATAATAAAAAAGGAAATGGCAACTGCTGAAATGGCAACCAATATTTAAAAATGTGGCCTGTGGGGGACCTTATTTGAAAACTACATCTAATAAGTTTTCAATTTAATTATTAATAATTATTTTAAATTTTCAATGTAATTATTAATAAATAACTTTAAGAGAAAAGGCACAGAATTGTGTGATCTTCACACACACACACACACACACACACACACATGCACACGCACACGCACATCTACTCCATCTATTTCCTTAACTCAGAAATCCTTTATCTCAGGAAATAGGTAGATTTGATTCAGCCAGTAATTTTAACAGTGACCCAAGAACTGAGCTAACGACTTCTGGACCTCCTGCGATTAGCGTTGATTAGGGAGAAATAATTTGGTGCTACCAGGGCTGTAATTTTCCCCATTATAGAATCATTAAGTTGACTACATCACCACTTTCTTCTGGAAATGGTCTTTCAGTACAACTGCTTCCCCCACGACAAGAATTCTAGCTTGTATCTTACTTAAACTAATCAGCACCTTCACATCCTCCATTATTATATCTCTTCTGGATGTACAGTCTATACATTTTCTACATTTTCTTTTCTCCTCTTTATGTGGACCACTGACTTTATTTTGATATTCTCCGTGGTACTTTAGAATATTGTGCATTTTGAAGGAAGGCCCACTTTATTAAATGAATAGCTTCAGGGATATAGATTTTTTAAGTTTTCAGTTCTGATGTCTTAATTGCTTCTGGAAAGTGAATAATATTTTAAAACACAATATTTCCCAAAGGAGAAGAATCTAACATTGAACAAATATTATTCAAAAAATGACTCCAATGAAAGTCTATGTGGAAAATTTTATGATTTTTCTACAAGTTTGAGAATATTTAAAATTAAAAAAAGTTAAAAAAGGACCACAAACATAAAAACCAAAATCTACTTAAAATAAGCTTTTACTTTCTCTTCTCCTCTGGGAATCAGAAATGAAAGCAAAGCATCAAGGCCGCCTGCTGAGTAAATAAAAGTAATATCCCCTAACCTTTACCCTTGTATAGAACTTTATCTGAAAGTCCTTACCTGGCAGGATTTGGAGGTGTCAGGAAAGCCTTCTAGACCTGTATCTGACTAGAGCACCTTCTCACAGCTTCTAGCAGCAGAGCTTTGATTTTCCTTGTGAATCACCATTTCCTAGATGCCATTCACTCTCACGTGAGCGGTGTTTGAGAAGTTGACATCTGGCTCAACCCTGGCCAATGAGGCTTAATTCTGTTCTCAGTTGAAACTGTTGGAAAAAGAAGTACTTCCTTGGTTATCTTCACTCCTTTTGGAAAAACCTAACTTGAATTTAGTCAGTGCAGAAGAAAGTGAAACTGAGAGATGGAGAATAATCAAGCCCTGAGGATACAGTTTGAGGCTCAGATTCCGGTACCCCCCCAAAGCTGTTTCTTCTCTTTCCTTTTTTCTTTTTGGCTAATATTAATCTGAGTCAGTTTTTTCTCACTTATGAACAGAGAAGGTAGAAATTAGCTTGGACTGAGAGGGTAAAATCTGCCTAGCCTCAATGACCGTAATAACAGGAAAAAAGTCACTCCGCAAAATTTGCTGTCCACATTCCTTCTCCCAAGGACACACTGCAAGCTCTATAGTGTCATCATCCCCTCTTGATGAGTGACTCTAGCTATTTACAATCCTATCTGTAAGACAGACACATTCCACTGTTGCATGCAGGTTCTAAGTCATTTTGACATGAGAAAGCAACTTTAATTCACTGCCAGGAACAAGCTTCAGATCAGGGAGTTTCTGCAGATAACATTGCACAGCTATCGTGACATTGTAGGACCAAAGAAATAATGCTCTGGGTCTGATTTGTTAATCCAGATACTTTACATGCCCTGTCTTGCTTACAGTCTACCAGAATAGTGTTCTGTTGAAGTTTCACCTCATCTTCACCCTTACACAAAACTCTCTAATGACTCCATATCTCCCTTGGTTTTGTGAAATGATCCTTGTTTCATCTTCCGTGTGGTTTCTCTCCTGTATCACAGGGCAAATAAGCCTGATTTCATCAGATCACAAGTAGTAGTTACTGGTGGTTTTAGGCTGACTAGGCTTGTAAAACAAAAGGGTTGTAATTATTACAGCATTCTTTCCTAAAATCATTCCTGTGCTCACTGTGGTTTTATAATTAAAGATCTGGTCATTTACTCTTCTGCCAAAGTAAATCTCATGGGAAAGTCAAGACTCTGAAGTGATTGTTTTAAAGATGGGTGCCATAGCCCAGCCTCTCGAAGTGGGGTGCTTGCACTAGTGGCATTGGCATCATTGGGGAACTTCTGGGAAGGCAGAATGTGAGGCTCATTCCTGACTTGCTGAATCAGTATCTGCACTTTACTGAGTTACTCATAATTGTATGCACAATCAAGACTGAGAAGTGCAGGCTCAGAGTCCTACGAGTTTCCATATGGGGCTCCCTAAGAAAACGCACAGGTGAAAAGGGAGCTAGAGCCATTGACTTTTCCCCTATAGAAGCCATGCCATAAACTATTGTTTTGTAAGTTGTGCTTTTTTTTCTAAATGTTTCTTTAAAGTAAGGAATATTTGAAAAACACTATTTTAGGTTCTATGAATACTTCACGATGAACCCAATTTTGCCATTTCCCAACTATGCGACAATGTCTGTTAGTGGAGCTGCTGGCAGGAACTGCTGGTTCCTTTAGGTCACATGCAGCTGAAGTTCTAGAATGTCTAAATAACAGAATTGGGAAGGTGGATCTATCAAAATTTGTAGAAGAATCTAGGAATCTCTTAGAAAAATTTCTTGAGAGAAGGAGAAGCCAGGAAGACACATTTGACTAGGAACAAAGTTCTGGTCCCCAGAGGGGAATAGTGATTTTGAGATCAGCATGGTGACCGTCACTGGAATTAGCTAATGTCCCAAACCATCCATAAGTGTGTAAGTGTGTGTGTGTGTGTGTGTGTGTGTGAGAGAGAGAGAGAGAGAGAGAGGGGAAAGAGAGAGAGAGAGAGAGAGAGAGAGAGAGAGAGAGAGAGAGAGAGAGAGAGAGAGAGAGAGAGAGAGAGAGAGAGAGAGAGTGTGAGAGAGAGAGAGAGTCTATGTGAAAATTGAATGAGCTTTCGGCCCTGATCATTGGCAATTACCAGACACAAGAGTCCCTCTATTAGAGTGTAGCATGAAGGGGGAAGCATTTCCCCACCAGTCTTTACTTGACCATAGACCACTTACCGCTTAGCACCTGAGGACTTTGCCTTTGTATTGATGCCCCGATGAGGATATAGCAGTGCCAGCTGGGTTGATCGATGAGTCTGCTGCACAAGGGACAAAGACTGGAGACCCCAACGGACATCAAGATGAGAAAGCAGCAGCAGGCAGGAGCCAGGGCTGTGAAGTATTTTGTCACATACAGAAAATATCTGGGGACTCAGGAAGATGCTGGAAAGGGACAGACTTCCCGAAATGTGTATGATCAGAGGTCTTGTGTAGAAGCAGGAGTCTGTGGAATTTTAGGTAATATATTCATGTAATCCCATTTTTTATATTAATAGATGAGGAATGGGAAAATTTAACAAGAGATTTTGTTTAAGCTCAAAATATAATCCCCTCCTTTCATTTCCTTTAAACAGAGGCATCATAAACCAAGTTCTCCTCGGTGAATATTCTTTGTAAAGATTTAGAGTTGGTGTAACAACTAAGAAATAGGGTCTTCCTGCATCTGGGAGGGGTCCAGTGGTCTACAGTGGAAGATTATGGGTGTGGTATGGTGGTATACTGTCAGGAGCCATCGGATAAGATGGCCCCCAGCGGTGAGTTACGGCCCTAATTGCCTGAGTTGCCCATATAAGGTTAGGTTTCGATGAGGACTGCCTTAGGTTTCTGTTTCCCCGTTCCATGGACATTTTTCCCAAACTGAGGTCAGCAGGACCGTCCCATTGTTTCCCGTGCCGCGCTCTCATTGAATCCCCGACCTCGAACCACCCTGCGTCACCTAA
Organism: Scalopus aquaticus; assembly: GCA_004024925.1. NCBI lineage: Eukaryota > Metazoa > Chordata > Mammalia > Eulipotyphla > Talpidae > Scalopus > Scalopus aquaticus. Next base: position 165,337 of record PVIJ01000704.1, on the reverse strand, counting down.
TGTAACCTCCCCGTGAGTTTCACCCTATATATGCTCTTTTCCCCGGAACAATAAACGAGACTTGATCAGACCTCCTGTCTTGTCTCCACTTTCTCGCCTACCCCTGTCCCTTGCTCCCTGCTTCCTCCTCAAGTGCAACGTTGATCTGGACTCACGGGCCGAGTCAGTATACAGCTAAATAAGTATGAATTTATACTCTTAAATCTACATAGTGCTTTAAACTAATGTTACCTCAATGAGAGTAAAAAGAAGAAATAAAAACCACTATGTTTGGTATATTTTCCCCTAAATTTTCCAACATTGTCAGTATCTCTCCAAGCAGTATACACAAGGATAAAGATACTGCCTCACACTTTTTGAACTCTCATCGTCACACAGTATTCACTGTGCTCTTGGTTCTTGCCAAACACTTGTTCATCATTCAACTAGGTCACAACTAGTCATCCATTCATTGTTTCCAAACATGTCTTAATAACTACCATGCTCTGGCTATACAGAAATAGTTAAGATGTGCCTCTTACTGGCAACACTTAAATCAAAGATTCACGAGGCTGTAATCCAGTGGATAAAAGGATTATTGGTTCTAAATTAATTTTTTCTGCCTTTCCTCATGCCAAAATAGGAAACAGTTTGCAAACACATTATTTTTTCCAAAGTGAAAGAGAACAATTTAATAATAACTAAACTGTTGTGTTGAGGCAAAGGTTTTTACTTAATTATTTCTCAGTAAAACCCCAGGAACAAAATTACACTTTATTGTGAGAAGAAAAAGAAGTGTAAGGGGAGAATAAGCCTTCTGCTAAGGAGTGCTTCTGGAACTACTGGCATCAACGGTTCTTCACCCTGCCCCTGTTTCTTAAGGCACTAAATCTCACTTTCTAGAATTTACTGTGGTTTTAAAGTGGTTCACCTTTGCCTAATAGGTCTAGATGTTTCCAGGAATATTTCTATCCACAGCACTGAAGGATGAAAATGGTAAAAGGTACCCAGCTCCATTTAGCTTCACTTCTTACCACTTAATTCCTGTAAGGCCATTATTATGGTTCATGACCAAGGGTATACACTGACTGTACATTGAGAGCCAAGGTGGAAACCTTCCATAATTCCACAGTATTACTTTCCACTCACCCAGAAATTACTTCCTCCTATTCCAGATGATGTTTTTATCCCTTCGATCTAAGAAGCGTCACTGCTTTTGCCCTGTGTGGGGAAATATTCTTTACCTTTGTGGCATCTGTTTTACTTCATGAGCTCAGCCTGTTGAAAAAAAGGCAGTTTCATCTGAGTGGAATTGAGGAAAGGAAGGAGAAAGTAGAGACTCTGTTTTTGCTGTTTTAGATATATAGAATGTGGCCACCAAGCTTGCCCACAGTGTCCTACCCACAGTGACGGGGAGAGAAAGGGAAACTACTCTTCATCTGGTCCTGGCCAACCAATTTCTGATTACACCTATTATAAAATTTGTCTTTTTATTCTCAGACTTTTAGGAATAACTGTGTTCAGTTTTATTAGTTTTGGATGTTACTTTGAAAAGGTGTTTGAGAATGAAGTTTTGTTAGTTTACCTGTTTGTTTAGAGGGCAAAATAGTTCCACCTGTTAGTGCTTATGAGACACTATCAAAGATGTATTTCACCCATTTCCTTAGGAATATTTTAGAAACATTTTGTAGTGATTAGCAGGAAGACAGCCCTAGCGTAGGCATTTCGAAAATGTTTTCTGAATAACTGCAAAAATGAATAATGACTCTGATGAAGTTATAACAATGCCATGCTAAAGCCAAAGGTGTGATTATGTGGGGTATTATTTGCAAATATATACTATTTCTTAAATGTAGAAATCATTCCAGATTTAAAGATAGAAATCCTCTAGTGTCATGAACTTACTAGTGTACATTAATAAGCAGATCCTTGGGGGACTTATGTCTGAGTTCAGCCCCAAAGATAACCTTGGACCACATTTTTTTTTGTATGAATTGTCTTTATAATACTATTACAATGCTGAAATGTTATTTTAAGGCTGAGTTGAACCCCAGCACATAAGGTTTAATGGTGAAATGCAAAGGCAGTTTCATTTCTGAAATTTTGTTTCATGCATTTGACACAGTGGAGATTCAGTAAAAGAAGATTTCCTTCACCTTAAGCTTTTAACCTTGAGAAGGGTCTATATAAATACAACATTGTTCTATTGATATTGACCTTCTTTGTGGTAATATCAGATGCCAAGAGTATCAGACTTTGGACAAAACTATGATGTAAGAAAAGCACTCAGGCACTACCTTATTTGGTGGCGAATATATTCTTTCACAGAGGATATCCTAGCACGATGATTCATATTTTTTAAAAAGAATTGTATTTTCTGATGTTCTGACTCATGTCCTATTTAAGAACCCCCTTTTGGTCTTACAATGAAGCTCTGGTGAATTTGAAATTAAAAAATAATAAAGATAACTTGTACCAAGACTTTATTAGGCATTTCACTGAATACAAAGAAACTTTGTTACATTAAGAACACAATCTTATCAAAAAAAATTCACATATACTAAACAAAACCATAGGTATATTTTGTTTACATCACATTTATTAAAGTATCAATGACCAGATCCTAAAAAGAGAAGGCACAGATCAGTCTCTCTCTGGTGAATTTCTGGTGTTTAATGAAGGAAATGTCACCAGCTCTGTGAATTTCCACCCTATGGAAATGAAGCAAATCAATACAAATATGTGCAAACAGGAGCCATGAAATGAAAATGCTTACTTGAGGGATTAGGATTTCCTTAGCACTTACAGGAATGCCAAAAATGTCCCCAAACTCTATCCACAGGCAGACTATGTCAAGGATTCACGTTGGAGATGACAGTATTTGAGGACTTTATTTTAGGAATTCCACCATGGCTCTGTCTTCTGCAAACTGTTCTAGAAACTGAGTTTAGAGGATCTCATTGTTCTTTCTGGGTTGTTTTAGGTTTTCAGTTTCTCCAAAAAGCACTGGTTGTAATAACCGGCTTTGGCAAGTCTGTCAGGTCCTAGCTTCATTGTCAGGATCCACATTCTACCTCTACCTGCTCCCCAGTCTTGCTCACCCCCGGAGGAGGCACGCAGACCTGTGACTTGACCTCAGTGCCTTCTCTTTTTTTCTGTCAAACTAGAGTGCCTTTCTATGTCAACTTCTCCACAATTCCACGGATGACCAGCTCTAATGTGATAAAAATAATTTGTGGTCAGCTGTTAATAAGGGTGCTAGCATCCTATTTTTTTAGTTCTCTGAGAGAAAAGAAATTGAATTTTGTTAGAAGGTGCTACCACTGTCCAGGGGCATTTTTAACATATAAGTATATTTTGTCCCAATTAGTGGGGAACATTATCCAAATGATTAACAGGGGTTACTCTGCTCCTTGAATGTGAATTTAGTTTCTATATAGAATAATGAAGTTCACAAATGGATTGGCATTGAAAACGTCTGAAAAGCAGAGGGTGCTCCACAAACTGGATTGTTTGCTCATGGAAACCCTGATAAATTGTGAAGCATGTTTTCCCTTCTAAGAGATTAATGTGGGGGCGGGGTACTCTGGAACTTCACAACAGGCAGTGGAGAGAAATTTGAATGTGGTGGTATTAAGTTACTTGCTTGATTATTCCATCTATATTTGAATAGATCCTTTATAAAGAACTTGTAGATTTGACCTGGACCAACATTTTACTTCATGAAGGGCATGAGGGCCAGATTTTCTTGAAGTGTCTTAATTTAAGAGATGAATGAAGAATCTCGCCCTTTATTGGTAAGACAGCTGAAAAAAATGATAGAGGAGTGATGCTTAGGGATTAAAAAAAAAACCACAATCACTGAAATTCGAATTTCAGATAAACAATGAGTAATATTTTTTTTATTAGAATGCCTCATGAAATATATGGGAAATACACTAAAATTTATTGTTTATCTTAAATTCAATTTTCACTCATTATCCTGTGTTTTATCTAGCAACCCTAAATTTGGAAAATAAATAAGGATAAAGAAAGAGAGGGAATAAGATTTATTAATATTTCATCCCCAGATCCCATGCCCTTCTAAGATTAAAGTTTTTGCTTTGAGCATGAAAACTTATGCAGAGCCTTGACCTAGTCATGAGTTTTCTATTGGTGAATTACATGTAGGCAAAGGGATAAAAGAGCTTCTGTAGGCTTGTTGTAAGATGAGTACCATGTTGGAACCACCTAATGTTGATGGCTCTTGAGTGACTCTCCCAGAATTAGAGACGTTCATCTTATCTGAGAAGATACAATTTTTAAAAAGCAATGGTTTAGAGAAACAACTTTTCCTGGGAAACCTTTCCTTACAAGCAAGATGGGTTCCACGTTTGGAGAACAGCTTTAGCGGCACATCAACCATCTGGTTGTTGGAAACCAATGTGAATTAGGTGTTTTATGTTGGGGGAGAGGTATGAAAATGAAGTTCATTAATTGGTTGGTGTTGGAAACTTTTGAAAAGCACAAGATGCTCAATAAGCAAGAGTATTTGTCAATGGAAACTCAGAGAAGTTGTAAAGGACATTCCTCATCTGATTTTTCAAAAGGTCATGTTTAACAGAAACGTAATTTCTCTTGAAATTTGAATGCCAAATTGCAACAACAAAAAAATGGCAATGCATTAAGACTGGTCATCATGTGCCCTTTTTTTAGGATAAGTTTGATTTTCATAAGATAGAATATACTTACACACACACCACATACAGGCACATAATTCTGACTCATACAAATATACATTTAGAACAAATACCTACAAAATAGTATCACAAATGAAATCAAAGTTACACAATGTTCAACAGACAGTCAACACATTTTTACAAATTCTACAGAACATTTTATCATTGTCATTAGGAAAACGAACAACTTAGAGCATTATTTAAAATGGCTATGTAACACAGGAGCCACTGATAAGTTATGGCAAATACAGCATTTATACCATTATGTCACTGAAATCTAGTTGAAAAGACTAAAGTGCTATAAAATAAAATACTTTTAAAAACCTTGTTTAGCATATCCTGAGGGACACTGCATGATTTTCTATTAGCAATTCAAAATGCGAGCACTCTATCTGTGGAGCTCTCATTTCAAAGAGCCACCAAAGGTTAGAAGATTTTGTGTCATTGGATCGCTAAAGCAGTAGCACTGAAAAATTCATGAAAACATGCATTTCCTGAGACTTCCAATTTTCCAGACTGGAATCCTAACAGGGGAGAACCTGAACAGGTAACCTTGGCTAAAAGATGTCAGAACCTCAAATAACTTAAAGTAACTTTAAGTGAAGATGCATATTTGTTTGTAATTTTTCTTCAAGCCCAATTTTGCTTCTCTAGTTTGAAGTGTCATTGACAATGTGGTTGGACTCTTACTGTGAGGCATTTCTTATTTATAAGGATCTCATTTTTCATTGGTTTTCCAGTGATTTTTTTCCTCTTAAATATTTGATTATTTGAATTACGCTTATGCCTACTAGTGCAGGCGATACTGTTTACAAGTTAAATGGCAATAAGATCAGGTTGATAATTAGAGTGCAGTTTTCATGTGAATAATGTGTGTGTGTGAGATGTACATGAAAGTGTGTGTGTGTGTGTGTGTGTGTGTGTGTTTGCATGTGTGTTCACACACAGGCACAAAATGCCAAACACTTCATGCTCTAATACATTCACTGTTAGGTGGCACTCCATGAAAAGTGAATTTTCCCAGTATGGCTGAAAGTGAAGATTGAGGTCATCATATAGAATATCCTAAGGCTTTGAAAAGATGCTTCCTCATTCTCTGCATTCACATGACTGTGTAGTGATCAGGGAGACAGAAATGATAATGGCAGGAGGACTCATCACTGTGGCTCTTCAGAATGACAAACAGGAGAGCAAGCCAAAAAATGGTACTCTGGGTATGTGTTTCCTCATCTCACCCACTCCTTAGATTTCCTGCTGTAGATTGGGTAAAAACTGGATCTTATGCCTGTTTGTTTGTTTATGTTTGCTTGGCAGGAATTATGACATAGAGTCTGAAGGAACAAGAAAGAAAAAGTGTTCCAAGATGTAAGTCCTACCATCTTGGGACCTATTTGTAGCCCTTGTGCTGTGAGCTTTCTGGAAAGACAGTTCCCAGTGGAGACCACTATCACTCATCCTCACCCCACCTCTTTCTTTTAGCCCCCCAGCCTGCTTCCTGAGGGTGCTCCAGGACAGGGCCAATGGACAGAAGTCAGCCACAGGAACCTTCTCTCCATTGTCCTTTTGAAAGTCATTCCTTGTGAACTCTTCTTTTAGCTAGAGGAGCATGGCTCTCTTCTACCTGTTTGCTCTTTAGAAATTAAGGCAAGTCCATTTATCCTCAGGGCCTGCTACATAGGCATTATATGTACACAGGGAACCATATCATTGACTTGAAATTCCTTTGTCAAACAAGATTTCTGTGTGCGTATCATTAATAATAATTAAAAGTTCTCTCTGGTAAGAATCTGCACAATTAAGCTAATGCTTCAGTGTTTGTTTTTTTCCAGCACCCAAATGACAAAGCTAATTCTAAGCAAACATTACAAGAAAGCATCTAAGTTAAAAAAAATACAACATAGTTACCGCTGTATCTTACTCATTCTTCATCAATATGTTGAAAGATCTGTTTTCTGCTATATTTGTAAGTTAAATCTTTGTGTCATGGCAAGATGCTCCTGAGGCATGAATAATGAATAGTCAGAGAGGAAATCTGCCCCAAAAGCAAGTTTATAGGACATGAATGTCTATAATCCACAGTCCTTTAAAAATGATTCATCTTCAATTGCAGGTGAAACAGAAAGACAACTAAACTGCCAGGGAAGGGAAAATGGAACAAAAACTATATATGCAAGTAATTAAGTCCCAATCTAGACTATTTTTACAAAAATATTTGAATATGATTAGCTACTCTACTTTCAGAGGTCTTATCACTCATTTTATACAGTTTTAAGAGTTAGTCTTAAGATTAAATTATTTAGTATTATCATTGTTTTCTCACAAAAAGAAGAGTTGTGACTCTGTCTATGTCTGTATTTTTGTGTTTGTATTTGTCTACCTGCGCAGAAGTGGGTGTATATTGTGTTCAGCAAGACATAGACACACAACTGGAAAGGAGAACATATCTGCTGTGTGTATTTGCATGCTACTTGGTCTACACACACACCTACACAGTTCTCGTAAACATTCTCTCAATATAAACAATTCCTATTCCCTCGTGCAATTGCTAATAAATACTATTTTCTGATAATGAGTATTTATAATCTTTTAATCAACTCTTTATTATCTACAGTCTTCACTCTCAGAATCAACTCCCCCTTAGCTAGGTCTAAGAGATTAAACCAAATATCCTACATTTAACTTAATTAAAAGTAGAGGGCATACTTCTGTTTCTCTGTGGCCCCACTTTGTATGGACTATATTTTCTTTTTTTTTTTATATATATATTTTTATTGTTATTTATGTCTTTTACATTTTGTATTCCCCTAGGGTAGCCCACCACCAATTCACCCGTGATCCATCTCCATGGTCCCTTGTGTTCTTTTCTATTCCATTTTGTGCCCTTTCCCTTCCCTCCCTCCGGCTCCTTCCTTCCCGGGAAACTATCAAGGTGTGCTTATCTCTAAACAGGAAGATAAAATAATTCATAATCGTAACAATTTCAGCATATTTGAGAAAAGCCTCATGATGGCTGTGAGAAACATAGGTAAGGGTATTGTGCTAAGATTATTTTAGAGTTGTCACATTTCACAAAGATGCCAAGGAGGAAGCAATGCTCAAAGCTGCATTCTCATTTTTCTTCCCCACAGAATAGGACTATCAAATGTCAACCTGCAGACACTCTCTGTGAGACATGTGCAGCTGTCTCATTCTTGACCCTAGGGAGGCGGGAGTTCTGAAGTGGTGAGGAAGTGTCGATTTTCATAAGTCTGCCCAGGTCATAGCTATTTAGGAATCTCCTAGAGATAGTTTATAGATCTTTGAGATTTCATGGGCACAGTTTCAAAACCATTGCTCTAATGCCTTCCACCACCCTTCTTCAACTTCATGTAGAAAACTCAAATCAAAGTTTCTTGAAATATTTTCCTCAAATTCTTGTACCTAAGATGGCATAGTTGGGTTCTAATTGGTTAGTAAAACTTACATACTAATTCATTTCTTTTTTTTTCTTCTTAACAAAAAAAGCAAATCAAGAAAATCATTCGGCGAGAATTATAAAAGTTCTTTTCAGAGTTTCTGATTTTAACACACTTGTCATAACTTATATTTAGTGGGCATTTGCAGGACAATTCTATTTAAGTTATTCCTTAATTAAAATGGCATTCATCTCTCCTTTCCCTCCCTATTTTTCACTATGGAGTTGGCACAAATAGTTTTTCCAATTTTTTTTTTACTCTATACATATAGCTGCCTGAAATAGAAATACTGTGAAACACTATTATTTCACACAATAAAAAAAGAAAAATCACTGATTGTGGTCTCCAATATTACTGATGCAGGGAAATGGATAGGATGCATATTTTCTATGATCAAAAGATAGCAACGATTGCCCAATTGCAGATGACTACAGAATATTATACTAAGTCCCACAAAACAAATTTCAGTACAACAATGTAATACATGTTATGTTGGGCATTCAGTTGCTTGGAGTCTCACACAGCAGCTGACTAAAAAGAGTGCACTAGAGGGAGCAGAAAGACTCAGCAAGAGATTACAGACAGTGTAGGTGCCTTAGGCTGAAACCAGAAACCAGAAACGCAAGTAAACACTCATAAGTATTACGGTACAAAGACTAATTTTGAAAAGCAAAATTCACTGGTCTTTTTATCCCTAACACTAAATTTTGCTCATCCAACGGGAAATGAAATATTTATAGTAATGCAGAATATGATGATAATCACTGAAGAAATGGCTCCCCCCTCTTCCCACCCACTACCAGCCCTAATCCCTTCAGAGACTCAGTGGAATAGGAAGATCAGAGTAGTTATAGATAAAATGCCTAACACGATGAGTCTTCTCTGTCTTATGCGTGGACACTCCAAATGGTACTATCAAGTGTTGGCTTCTCCTTCATCAAAGACATAGTTGAGCTTTATGACAGTGCTGATGAAATCACCAAGTTCTACAAAATCAGCAGTAACAATATTGATGCCGCTCTCTCCTGGCTTCTGGGTGCGGACCCACTGCATCATGGCTGGAAGAGCTCTGCGAAAAGAAGAAATAGAGATGTCACAGGAGGCAAGACGTTATTTTTCAGGTTTGCAATTCCCAATTTCCCTTTAGTTTTCTCACTTATTAAATAAATGCCTGAATTACAGGCACAGAATGGAGAAAAAAGGTCAAATGGACAATGGTAATTTAACTCTTAAAGAGATTCTGCAGGAGAAATGTTCCCTGTATTGATCTACATTGGACTCTTCAGTTTGAAAAATTTTGGTATTGTGAGAGTGTATAGCGAAGGTTGTCCACTAGGAAAACCTGTATTCTGATTTGGTATGGTGTGACTGCAAACTCTCCAGGGCAATGGGGAGGTGAGGACAGAGATGAATACATGCACCTAGCAAATACCTATTATGAACTCACGACTTTCCGGACATTTTTAGATAGCACCGGATATTGTAACCAGAAATAGCAGCAAAAATCTTTGTGTTCAGAGTTTGTGATTCAGTGGTGGGCAGCTGCACAAGGAAGAAAAGTTAATGACCAGGGCTCATTCCTTTAAAAGTATTTACCAAGGATCTATTATGTTGCAGTCACCATTGTTGGAACAAACCAGATCAAAATATCCATCTGTATGAGGTTTACATTCTTATCAGCAGTGATAGATGATAAATCATTGCCCCAAGTAAACTATCATTTAGTAGGAGGGAATGCATGCTATAAAATGGAGCAAAATGTAGGTGAAGAGTGGTACAATTGTGACTTAAAATCGATTGACTTAGTAGGACTCATGGATAAGGGGACATTTCTGCAAAAGTTTGAAGGAGACAAGGAAGTTAGGTGTGTGGGTATCTTGGCAAAGAATTTCAGATGCTGCCACAACCCTAAAGGGTTAGTGTACCTAAAACTGGGAAAGAGAAGGAGAAAGTAGTAAAAAATGAAATCAGGGGGACAATGTGGAAAGAGGGGCAGATCCGGAGGAGACTAAGGGCCATAAGAGCTGCAAGGTTTACTCTGAGTGAAATGAGAGCCTGTGTAAGTTCCTGAGTGGGGCAGCGGAGGGATCTTTCATTATGAAAAGTGATTCATTCCTAAGAGCACAGAGGACAGTGACCACACTGAGCCTAGGAAGTCAGGGAAAGCTTCCCAAACAAAACTCCCGGAATGCAGAGGGATAAGGAAGTTCCAGTTGGGTAAAGGTGGGAGTGGGGGAAAGAGGATTAGAGAAAACATTTTCAGGCAGAGGAAACACCATCTCTTCATTCATTAACAGAAGACTGGCGTGTGCTCAGGAGATGACAGACATAGGTGATGACATAAGGGTGTGTGGTGCCCTGTGCTAGCACATTGGAGTGAACTCTACCATGTCTTCAGAGAGTGGGATGGGATCTCCACAAGAAAGAGATAAACTGAGGTCTGAGAAATGATGGTGCAACACCAAAGGAAGTGTGAGTTAACGCATATAGACACTAAGTTCTTGGATGAGCTGGAAGAGGGGAGAGGGAAGAAGGAATGCTGGAGTTAAGAATCTGGAATTTATATCACAATTTCAAGAAAGTGTTGAAAAATATGGGAGAAGACAGACCAGGCTAAAAAGGACCTTCAGAAATGAAGAACTGAAAGCTGTTAACCAGGGAAATAACATGCTTAGATTTGTGATTTGGAGAAATTAGTTTGTCCTAAATGTAGAGAAATGAATGGCGGAGAGCAAGACTAAGGGCAAGAGCAACAATTAAGGAAGTATTGAAATAATCCAGCCCAGAGACAATGGTAGTTTAAGTTGGAGAGGCAGCAACAGGTATACTGAAAGGAACGCAAGTACTAATAAGTTCAATCACCTGCATGCTGACTTTGAGGTAACTTTGGGACACAGGAGTTGAGATCTCAGTGGAGTAGTTTTGATATTCAGACACAGAGCTGTCCAGGAGTCATCCAACAGAGAGAACTGTTAGAGGCATGAGAGTGGATAAGATTACGGGGGAAGATTTTATAGAGGGGAAAGAAAAAAACAGGATCAGAAGCATTTTAGAGATGGGTTGAGAAGTTGATTCAGTCAAATGTCAGGAGAAGTAGTCACAGTAGAAGCACATAGAGCCCTGAAAATAAAGGGAAAAAAAGGAAGCCACGCTCCTTTCAGTTCATGAATTAAAGTATAGCAAGTAATACATGTGCGTATTTCCAGATCTCAGAAACTACAGCTAGTCTAAACAAACTTAACCCACCCCGGCAAAATAAGATTAGCTACCTTGGACTATGTTAATCCTGTGGGCATTACCTTAAAAATTCCAATTCAGGATTTTTAACATACACATTTTTTGTTAATCACACAGAAAGATCTTGTTTTTCTTCTTAAAAAGCATAATAGGGATTCATAAAGATCTCCATCTTCAAATGCCTGCAAAAAGTGAACTTGCAGGTGGAGAAATCTGGTCCTTCCAGAAGAGAATTCTAACTTAGAAAGTCTGGATCACTAGAACACAGACACAAGTGTATTCAAGTTCACTGGAGAGGCAGATGCTGGCCAATGTGTGTGCAGCCACTTGTGCTTAAATCCCGATACTTCTGGACTTGGCAGTACAGATGACATTATCTTTGCTGTGAATGTAGTATCATCTTGGTATTTTAGAAAAGGTAGATGCTCTTTAGAAACCGTATCAGAACCAGTACTTTTCCTGCAAAGAATGGCTGTTCGGCAGATATGCTCACCTTGAGAGGGTAAGAGTGATGGAGTCAGTGCCCATTCTGTGATAGCCTTAACTGAGTTACTGGTCCATCAACCCCCTGGAGTAGTAAGTCATGAGATGTTGCTTCAGGCAACTCCACACTGAAACACGGGACTAGTGAAGCAGGCTACACAATGCAGAATGCTCCCAATGAGCAAGATGCTGGCCTTTTTATTGATAAAATAATCATACAACATCAGTTACAGAGGTTAGAAGGACAAGGAAAAAAAAAATGGGTGAAACTAAAGAATGTTTTTGTCATCTCGGGCTTCAGGGGGACATGAGTCTGCTGACCAGATAATCTATCTGTTTGGTGACCAAATGTTGTAATCGAAACCATACCCCAACCCCCTGGCCATGGTTCTAATCTTTATCAACAAGGCTTTCCACTGACCAGCCTCTGGGGTTCCTTGTCCTCAGCCCCCCAAGCATTGCCGGTCATAACTCATGATATATTAGCCTTCCCAGAGTGAACAAGCTTTCTGCTCTTGGTTGATATGAAAGGACCTTGCAAGGTTTTGCTATGACTGTTGAGCAGGCAGTTCTGATCTTTGTGTAGGAATGCAGAACTGTAGGTAACAAGGAATGGTGGTTGAACATGCCCCTTAAGTCCAGCAGACCCACAATGAGAGGTGCCAGAGCAACCAATTTCCCATCTTGGAACCACGATCATCACAAAAACAGCTCCTCAGATGCTCTCTAGTACTCTAAGATTAAAATTCCTGGGCCTGGACTTAAAACAACTAATTGTTATCCCCATGGAGAGATGTTCAGAGAACATAAGTGCTCTCCTCTGTTTCTCTATAAAAGACATTGCTTTGAGAATTGATGAAACATCCCTTTAGAACAGCTTGTAGTCCACAATTGAAATATGAAATTTATATTTAAAATACCATTTCTGAGTCATGGAAATATTTCTATTTTCTGTTCAGATATTCTTTCCTAAAGTCAATATGATATCAAAGATAAAACCAGAAATAATGCCAAGCTGAATATCAAATAGTCAGTCTTAAGTAGAATTATGTTAAATAAAAAGACTCAACAGAGTGCATTAAAATAGCAGAAGCAACTGAAGTCACAACAATAATTTAGAGTAGTATCTCTTAATATTTTTTCATTAGTTTCTCCCTATGGACCCTTTTAAAATATTTTTTCTTGCTCGTCCTCCATCTCCATGAAATTTTAATGCAATAGATAGAATGTGTATCTGTTTATGTAAACTTTGTCTATCTGTGCTTGATATATACATATATATGTATATATACATATATATATATATATATGGATATATACATGTATATGTATATATACATGTATATGTATATATGCATATATATACACATATATTTATACATATATATATGTATAAATATTCTTCTGAAAGCTGTTAACCAGGGAAATAACATGATTAGATTTGTGATTTGGATATACATATACATAAAGAGAAAATTTTTATTTGCACTCTCACCTTAAGAGCCAACTTTTATTCCCTTAGGGCAATGTTGACATTTAGAATACATGATTTATAGTTAATTGGCAAGTTCCAATTACACTTAGGTGTTAAACTGAGAATCAGAGTGCACTGAAAAACCTGCTCTGATGGTAATAAATTAATGGCTCAATATAACCATTTTCTTGTTATAATACGAACTGGTTACAGTTAAGTTTTAAAAATCACCCATCCATTCTTTCATTTTTTTATTCATTCAACAAAGGTGTATGGTTTGCACACGTGTGGAAGTTTCCTCATTCAATTTAGAGGTGTTGCCAGTCTTGCCCCCCAACTCCTTTTTCTGCATTTTCTACCTTATTCTCATTTGAAAACATTATTTCTTTACATGAACAAACTGTAAGATCTTCTCTCACTTATAAGACCCACCTACCTCTTTTTTTTAAAAGATTTATTTATTTATGCATACAAGAACTGGGGTGTAGGCCAGAGGTGTGGGGTGGTGAGAGCACACACCAGAGACAGACTGGCGAGCAGAACAGGCAGATTGACTGAAATACACTGCTGAGGGGAGCAGTGGTCAAAGCAGGAGAGGTCTTCTGCGTCATGTGGGAAGCTCCCTGGCTGGGGATCAATCTCGAGCTTCAGTAGCTTGCTGATTGCTTCATAGTGCGAGACTTAACCCATTGTGCCACCAGGAAGGCCCTAACCCAGCAAGCTCTTGAAGAGCCTGTATGAGTTCCTCCATATCCCTTTCCTACCACCCACCATACACATCCCTCCTCACCTTTATTTGCTGCTATTTTCAGCCTCCTAATTTGTTCTCTAATAATGCTGAAGTGGTTGCACTTCTCCCTTAACACACTTGTGGTTTTACCTCTCTGTATTTACTTAGACTTTGCTTTATATGACATAGCTTTCTTGGTCTGACTCATTTCTGCTAACGCTTCAGGATTTTCTCCATGCATTATCCTAATCACTCCCATCCAAATCTGGAATGAAGAATCCCTTTTTTATACTTTATAATCCTTTAACATAGTTCCGTGACTGTATATCACATATAGGATTTCCAACAGTGCCTGCACACTTTTCAAAAAACAAAATCATGTAATCGTCATCAGTAAGTTCCTTCCATCTACCAGTCCTTGGAATGCAAAAGGAAAACAATACATTTGTTGAACTCAAATGTTGAACTAGAAATCCTGGTTTCAGAAGCCTCGAAGCCTAACAAGCAAAATGGAGATGAACCAGTCTTCCTGATTCAATACTGTTCAAACAAAGGGGCATAGGACACTAGGGGAGCATAGTAGAAGAAACAATTTATTTCACTTAGGAGGAATGTAGAGAGGAACATCTCACCAAACAGATGATATTTGAGCTTGGTCATGAGTAGATGTTCTTTAGATAAGAAGGATGGAATTTCAAGAAAAGTGAGCAGAACATACCAAAGCATATAGACTGTAGAGGAGAGCTCCAGAACCTTTTTATTTTGTGTAACTGAAACTTTATACATTTTAACCACCCCCTCCCCATTTCTACTTCTCAGGTCCTGGCAATCATATTCTTCATTCTACTCTTGAGTTTGACTAATTTCAATTTCACATACAAATAAGATCACACAATATTTATCTTCCTGTTTCTGGCTTATTTTCCTTAGCATAATGACCGTCTAACAATACTATAACTCTATACTAAAATTTGCTAAGAGGGTAGATCCCATGTTAAGTATTCTTACTTATGATGATGATAATAACAACAATAACAATAGTAGTAGTAGTAGTAGTAGTAGTAGTAGTAGTAGTAGTAGTAGTAATATTAAAGGGAATGGGAGAAAACTTTTGGAAATGATTAATAATGTGTATGATGGTACTGTGAGTTTCACGGGTATATACTTACCCCCAAACTCATCGGTTGTATATGTTAAAAATGTAGAGTTTTTCATATGTCAATCATAACTCATTAAAGTGGCTTAATAAAAAAGCGTATGGGCATGAAAGATATTATGCAATTAGGAAAGAGAGCTGACCAGAAAGGTCATGGAACCATAGGAACAACTGGGTGAGTAATAGGAGTAGGGGAGGAATAATAAAAAGTTATTAGCCAGAATGTTAAGAGCCTTCTTTGTCTGTGGACAGTCTGCAGACTGAGTTTCATTCTGTAAATATATTTAAGGATTTGTCATTGATTTTGTTCAATTAAAGAAGAGTTCTTTGATTTTCGTATGTAAACATGAATCTAATATTAATTCTATACAAAGTGTACCATGCAATGACACTGAAACTTGTATTCTTTCCACATATAGAGATCTCATTGTTTTCCTTTAAAAATTCTAAGAAGAAAAAGAACTCTGCACACTGTTGTTAGGCAAATAGACTTGTCTAGCCCCTATGGGAAATTATAATGGGACTTAGCAATATTAAAAATAGATATAACATATGATTAAGCAATTCCACTCCTATGGATCTACACAAAGAATGAAAAAAAAAAAACCACTCACTTGAAGGAACATAGGCACTCCTCAGTTCATTGCAACACTGTTTACAATAGCCAAGTTACGTAAACAACCTAAGTGACCAAAGGCAGATGACTTAAGAAGATGTCATATATAAATTTCTTTTTAACTTCCACCATTCCAGTAAAAGACAGAAGAGAGGTGAGGATGTCCTGGTGCTCTCAGGGCAAGAAAGGTGAAGATTTGGGGATACAAATTGTGGAATGACTTTGTCTGCTAGGCACCCAGTTGTGGCAGACATCCATGTATGCCTTTTCCATTACAGTGTCTAAATTGTTGGTAAAAGGACAAGTCCAGAATCTGAACTTAGAATGTGAAGCCTCAAAGCCCTTCTCTGGCATAAGGGGCTCTCCTGAGAAAAGGCCTCTTTTGACAGATCACAGGCTTCTTAGAAGACAAACAGGCAAGTTTGCAGGAATCGGGATTCTCTCTCCACCAAAAAAGCAAGTGGAGGGGAGAGATATTGAATCTTCTGATGTGCTGGCTTTGAGAACTGGTTTTGAAACATTTAAAGGAAAAGATTCAGGAATTGGAAGTGCTGAGTTCAGTAGCTCTCAGTGTGCTGACCTTGACTTAGTAATTCATGTCCATCTCTTACTCAGAATGCTTCAATCATCTCCCAGTGCTTTTAGGATAGATAAAAATCCTCAACTGGCCTACAGCACTCTGAACAAAGGCTACTAGTGCTTATCCTATTTCATCTCCAGTCAGCACCCACCTCACTGAACTCTGGCCTCATCCCTAGTCTTGCTCATCTTGGCCAGCTTGATTCTGTCAGGGAAATTTGTCAATGCTGTATTGTTGTTGTTGCTTGTTTTCATTTGTTTTCATAAAGAATGCCTTATCTTCCCCACCCCTTCACTTGGCCAACTCATTCATCTTTTGGGTAACAGTTTAAATGTTACTTCTTCAAAAATACTCATTAGAATTGTAAGTAATTTTAGGGCCTCCCTGGTGGCGCAGCGGTTGAGCGCTGCGCTGTGGAGCTGTGGGCAGCACGCCATGCGAGTTCGACGCCCGGCCAGGGAGAACCCCACATGGTGCGGCAGACTTCTCCTGCCTTGCCTGCAGCTCCCCTCAGCAGTGTATTTCTGATCTGCCTGTTCTGCTCTCCACTCTGTCTCTGGTGAACCCTCTCGGTGCCCCATGCCTCTGGCCTATACCCCAGCTTGTATGTATAAATAAATAAATCTTTAAAAAAAAAAGAATTGTAATTATTCTTATATATTTAGTAACTATGTGTCTCCTCAACTAGCAATCTCTTTGCGTCCAAGGACCGTCCATTCTCTCACTGTTGTATCCCAGTGCTAACCATGGTCCCTACCACTTTCCTGAGTAGGAGACTCCTAAGTCCTCCTATGTCCAGCACTAGGTATATTTAGAACTAAGTTACTGCAGCTATTTTAAGGTAAAACAGAAAATAATTAAATATAACCAAATATAGAGCTGATTTGAATTTATCCATCTGTGGCTACGGAAGGATGAAATCCCTTTCTCCTTGATTTTCCCAAATTATCTGGTCAAATCAAGCTCCAACTCCACTGATAAAGATTTCTGTTCAAAAAATATTTACAAAGCACCTCTTGTGAGCTAAATGTTCTTCTATATGCTGATAAAGTTTAACACAACTCTCGTTCTCCTGATCCATACAGTGTAGTAGGAGAGAGAGATTTATTAAAATATAAAGCACAAACAAAAATACTATCATATCAGCCGTGTTGGTGTTAAGAGATAAATTTCAGTCCCTTTCCTGACTACAACAATGTTTTATTTATAATCTTACATACATTATGCAAACGCTCTGAGTCCCATTTTCTCCAGTTGTAAAATTAGGAATAATACAACACTTGAAGGCAGACACGTGCACACACATGGTGACACTAGTTCTGAGGGGACAATTCATGTGTAAGGCCCAAGATGCTCCTAACTACTCAGCCCCAGCTGCAAGGGCAGACATTTCTTGGAGGCCTACGGTAAGGACACAGTTAACACAGGGACAGACCAATCCTTGCCCTCACCCTAATATCCCAACTGCAATAAATATTCAAAGGGACAAATTCCAAGTCCTCAAGAGAACAGGGAAGCTTTCTCACGTCCTTCTATGCCAGGCAGGTTGTTAGTTTAGTTGATCTTTCTGTTTGTTTAACAAAATATAATGCAGTAAAATCAAAGTGAAACATGTCATCTGTTTCTTTTGATGATGACACATTAGTCCTTATTGTGGTATGGTAGAAAACTATTAAAAATCCATTTCCAGTTAAAGTAAGATGATGTAAACCACAAGAAAAAATGGTTTTTTGAGTTCAAAAATGTACCATGTCCTCAGGCTCATCATATTCACTCCTAGACAATGTTCCAGAATAAGCCACAAACTCAGTCAGGAAATCGAATGTGAACTCGGTCAGCCTTCCAAAGGGGACTTCCTGCTGTGTAAGGACTTTTCTGTCTACTAATTTTCTAAAGGAACCAAAGAAGAAAGGAATCTTTGCAAATTCTAAACAAAGAGACCCTTCAGTATATTAATAAAATTCAGATTGCCAGGAGGCAGACAATGGATTTTCTTTCAAGGGTAGAGTCTCAATATAATGAACACTTCTACGTGCGATCAAGTGTTCTCACCTCACAGCCTTTTCCCTGGTATCAAATAGCCCATTACTCTGCACAAATGTTCAGGGAATTTGGGCACTCAAAGCTCAGAAGCAATTTACTTCATTCAAAGCATACAGTTTCTATCTGTTAGCATCTGCCCTTCTTTTCTCCTCTTTGGAAAGATTTCGATTTGCAGAGAACCCTGCTGCTGAACTTGTGCTGAAATGAAGTTTTTACATTTTTTTGTTGGGAACAAACATCTCAAGGACTAGCTCTCAATGGTTCCCAATTTGGGGGTCTTGGACATAGGAATATTAGATGGAGTAATGTTGAAAGTCAAGATGAAAGTCAGTCACCCTATCAACTGCAGTCACAAGAGTTAACTGAGATAACAGTTGACTGTTGGTAGGGTGATTGTATTGATTCAGTTTCAGTATTGACCACTAATTGCTTATTGGAAGTTCTAGTGGATTTCTGTATGTACTTAATTCCAACAATGGAGAAATGAGCTGTGATTTATAAAATATACATTTATTGAGAGGAGAAAGGCTCTTTGAAGGAGCAGCATATAAGAGATCCTTGATGGTGAAATCCTGAAAACTGCTGGTCTCCATCACAGTGAATAATTCCCTCACACTCTCAACAAATGTTTACGGGACAACTACCCTGTGATAGTTGTCGGGGAGGATTTAGGTATGAATCAGACTTGGTTCTTGCCTTCATTACAGGACTAATTCCAGAATAACATGAACTCCTATAAATGGAAATTGATTAATTACTCTGAATAGCTTTGTATGGAGACACTGGAAAACGGAGATGTCCATGAAACCTCTCTTGGCATCATGAACTAGTTGCTTGGCACACACTCCAATTCCAATGGAAATATTCCATGCACTCTGACAAATTCATGAGGCTAAATAAAAACTATTCTCCAAGGACTCATAAGCCAAATGAGTATTTATTGAGTTTTAATGGACTGCTCACAATTGATAGAGGAGCAGTAGAAAGAGCAAGAACTATAGAATCAGACAGAGCAAGCCTTATTTGAGTTATTAATAAATGTGTGACCTTGGGAAGGTCACATAATCTCCCCAGTACTCGGTTTCTTCATTGTAAAATTGGGATAATAATGGTCCATACTTCATAGTGTTTTGGGAAGATGAAAAAGCAATATGATACCGATAGGTGGTATAACACAGAGGTTAGTGGTGGGGACTTTGGAGCAGAATGTGTGAATTCAAATCCTGGCAGTCTTGTTTATACTCCTGTTAGTTTAGTCAAGTCACTTAAATATTCTAGCTTCCATTTTCTCACTTGTGAAAGAGAACAAAAAGAGTGAATGAATGTGAACATTAAGTGGAATAACATAAAAATTTAACACAATGCCTGAGAGAAACCAACAAATGTTAGCTGCTATTCCACTTTTAGTGCTAATGAGAAGAGGGTCTAGAACATAGTAGACAGTAAATAAATGTTAGTTCCCTTCATACTTCCCTAGTTTTAGGTTACTTTAAGACAAGTAACTCTGTGTAGATATGCTGACTGCTGGGCAGCTCAGACCCTCCTCACAGCCAGAGAGCACACATTCTCCCAGCTGTGAGGAGGGCTGCTCACTGCTAGCTCTCAGCTGGGTTACTGTCCAAGACTTGCTCTCAGTCAAAGGGACCTTTCACTCAAGGTCATATACTCTCTGGGCACAACCTGCACTTAATGACTGATCTTTGAGGACTGTAGAAAGGCATTGCCTCTAGGTGGGACAATTCTGAAAGCACATCTCAGCTCCAGAGCTTCCTGTAGACTTGGCTGAGGTTTTTGTTGTGGCTGCCTCACAGCCCAACTTCTCCCTTTACCCAATCCTGTTTCCTTCATTCCCCCACAGATGTTGATCCCAAGGAATAAAATGTCTGTACACAAATCTCAGCATCTCAGAGTCTGCCTCTCGGGAAACACAACCTTCAAGTCCCTGGTGTAGATGGCAGGAAATTCTGTAATTAGTAAATCTTGTCTTCACCCTCAGTAGGAATGAAAAGTGGTCTTTGGCAAGCTTAATGAGATAGAGAAATTAAAGCCATATTTCCAGTTTCAAAACGCAAACAGAATAGGGTTTATGCAGGGTTGTAGGTGGTTGGGGGTGCAGAAGGGATCACCTGAGAAAAACTGCATTTATGCTTAGTGCCGTGTGCTGCGCCCTCATGCAGGTATCTCTATTTTCCCCCAAGAAAGCAAAAAGGCCACCAAACTAGATTACGTAGAAACTGTGATGACATAGTCTTGCCTCTGTCATCTGTTAGGATGTCCCTCTGGAAATCATTAAGCTATAACATCAAGTATAACATTTCAGAGACTCAGAACATCTAAACCTGCATCTTAAGAAAGCATTGTTCATGATTATTCTTATGGGAAACTTTTCCAGTGCAAATTGTCCGGCAGAAGCTGGGGAGTGGGTTTTTATCACATCATCGTGGTTTTCTATGTATATAGAGCCTTCTGCCGCTTCATGTTCCTGGCATGTTTCTTTCAAAGATGGGTGTGTCTACAGCATCCAAACCCAGTGTCCAATTAAAAAAAAAAGGCGAAATCAGATTTTCATATTCATTTCATTCTGCTAATAGGCAGAATGAAGACTAGCAGAATTTAATTTGGTCATAATAGCTCAGGCCCTAATGTGTTCATGTGTCTGTGGGCCCTTGTAATCATGCATAATTATCAGAGGTGAATTCTTTGGCCTTTTTCTCTTTAATTAGTGACAACTGCAGGTGCAAAGGGTAAAGGAATATGCCATTTGTTCTGCAAGAGAAAGATGTTCATTATGCTGTTAATTCTATCAATTCTTCCTGACAGTGATCTTACAAAGCCAAAGTCTTATAATAGTAGCAAAAGAGTGCAAAATTTAAAGACAATTAGTCTGAGAAGAGTGTTTTCCATTGTGTTATCAGTTAATTATATCTTTGGGAAATCATGTTACCTGATATTTTTTAAATGGTCTACCTCAGCATTATTTGACCACATGGAAAATTCCTAGGAATATAACATACACTAAATATTGCCAAACCATCTATGTATCTTATTTGTTAATATATTCTCTTTCTTCCTTGTATATTTCCTTCTTGACACATTTAGAGAGTCAAGGATATTAAGTTTGAAAATATCCTTAAGATGTTTATAGTGACCACATTCTCTATAAAAATATTTCTTAAACTGAAAAAAAACTTCATGACGTCCAAAAAACTTCATGAAATATTGATATTTCTAAGGATAATAAACATTCCTTTATCAAATAAATTTAAGGACATTGAAGCTTTTGATGTTCAAAGTATACATAAAGAAGATATAAAGCATGCAGGAGCTGAGACCCCACCAGAACCTCCAGGAAGCCAAGTGTGGTCTGAGACTGGATAGTGGTTGGAGACAGAGGAGTAAAGGGAAATGAGAAACATGGACCTTTCAGGGAGCTCCTACCGGCAGTAGCAGTGGTATTGCCTGGAATATTAGCCATGCAGGTAAGTCTCCTCTGGGTTCCTTTAGAGTTAAGACACAGAGAAATCTGCAAGTAAATATATTTTGTTCAAAAACTGGAATCATATTCATGTCACTAACTGGTCATGAAAATTATCCATCTGCCTGAGTTTCCAGTTAAGCAAGTACAGAAGAAGGGTCTGGCAAGGTGACAGAATGACAATAATGCTTTCCTTCCTCAGGACTTGTGCTCACTTTAGCTTTAATTAAGTCATTAACTAGTTATTGATTCTAAGAGTCATTGAACACAGAATGGGCCATACAAAAGAGGAGTGTTATTAGCAACTGTGTCCGGTTGTATTTTAGGGAATCATTTGCAAATGTGATCCTAGCACTTTTTTCTTAATTAAACTCTCCCTTCCCATTACCAATAATGCTATAAAAATGCTCCACAAGAAAGGTGAAATAAATTGCTTCATTATGACAGATATTCAGTCTTGGGTTATTTCAGGGGAGATTTGAGGGAGAAGACTTTAAAAAGTCCTTATGAGATTAATTCAGACTAGAATAGAAGGAAAGATACCTGCCATATAAAGGGCCAGAGGAGTATTGGTAGGCACGTGGGGAGCTGCTGAAAATTCAGGGAAGAGGCTCCAGGGTGCGTGTGTGTGTGTGTGTGTGTGTGTGTGTGTGTGTGTGTGTCTGGGACTCACAATTAAATTCTACAGTTCTCTAGAGCCACACCTTTAATTGCATAATCTGCACATTTTTATATAGCTGCTACTCTCCTAGGTCCTTTGCAGGAAAGAAGCAGTTTCATTCGGAAAGGGGGAAAGGCAGGGACCATACACCACCCTCTTATCACTTCATTTGCCTCAGCTGAATTTTGGACTTGATTTAATACTATGAAACAATGTAATTAAGTAACTAAAAAAATCAAAATATCAAAATTACCCTAGAGGTGACTATACATATAACATATTAAATATGTATTTAATTATGTATGTGATATATGTAATGTATGATTATAATCACATATACATCAGTTACTAATATGTTAATATCAAATAACTGTAATTGATGCAATATATCAATTAACTGAAAGTTGTAAAATAACTTGAATATATCAGGTGTATTCAGTTCCTCTACTCTAGGTTAGAAGAACAATGATAAAAGTACAATGCATTCCTCACCACTGAAGACTGGAACTTTTTCTTTCAAGAATTCTCAGTTTCAATTTGAAAAGGAACTCAGATCGATGAATCTTCTCACAAAGTGTTCAAGTCTTTTCAACAGGGAACTCTTTCTGAGGGACAGTGTTATTTTCAAGTGAAAGAATTAATGAATATTTTTCAACCAAAACTTGAAATCAGCAGGAAAGAACCTAAAAAATGTTTCTGCTAATTTTATTAGGAACTCGTGTCCCACTGGAAGTCATTAAGTGGAAATCACTTGAAAATATCTTCAAATGTGTGGCTTTCTTAGCCTCTAATAATAGAATGCATTTTATAATAGCTTTATTCCTGCTATTCAGTCCATTTTAGGTGACAAGAAGGATTTGATATTAAAAAATAAAGTAGAACTTATGATAATATCCTAACAAGCTAAGGTATTTTAAATAAATGTAAAGGATGTTGCTAAAACACCAATTTTCTGCTCATTACTCTTTCTGATGAAATACATATATAGGTCCATAATGATAATTTAGTTTTCACAGTATACTATTGTATCAAATGGAATACGTGAAAAAAAATCAGTAAGATTCATTTTGGGGATTATGAATCCTTGATTCAAAACCTGGTCTTTCCACTAACAGACCACCCACGAAGACACCACTTCCAATATCACATCTCCACACTCCACACTCATGTCCAGAAAGGATAGCTTCCTTCCTAATTGTGCAAAAGGCATTCTTGCAACCAAGCCCATGAACACACTGCACCACACTGCAAGTCCCTGACCATCTCTGTACAATGTGGGGCAGGGAAACCCAGCACTTTGCCTGAGGGTCTTGGAAGCTTAGATATGTGACTACCCTTGAAGACTGCAAAATGCCCTTCAAATCAAACTCCTTCCAGTTAAATGTGTTATTTGGAATTACGCAGTACAGAAATCGTCTTGGTCCTCAGGTGAACTTTTCACCACCAACAGGCTGCAAATAGATTGGATGACCACTAGGTTTTCAACGTTTGTTTGCTAACTCAACTGTGCGTCATACCTCTTAACTTATTACATACAGGCGGGTCCTAAAATTGCTAAAAATGGAACTTCCATATGACCCAGCAATACCACTTTTGGGAATCTACCCAAAGGACACAAAAACACTAATTCAAAAGGACCCATGCACCGGTATGTTCACTGCAGCACTATTCACAATAGCAAAGGTATGGAAGCAACCCAGGTGTCCAAAAATAGATGATTGGATCCAGAAGATGTGGTACATATACACAATGGAGTACTATTCAGCATGGAAAGAAGATAAACACATGCAATTTGCAGTGACATGGATGGAATTAGAGGGGATCATGTTCAGTGAAATAAGCCAGAAAGAAAGAGAAAAATATCGAATGGTTTCACTTTTAACAGGACTATAGGGAAACCAAATAGGAGAGAGACACTCAGCGGGTTGGGGGTGGGGTGGGGGGGGGAGGGGAGGATAAGGGCACAAAATGGAGTAGAAAAGGACACAAGGGACCATGGAGATGGATCACAGGTAAATTGGTGGTGGGTTACCCAAGAGGAATATAAAATGTAAAAGACATAAATAACAATAAAAATATATACCTAAAAAAGATAAAATAAAATATAAAATAACAACAACAACAAAAACTTACTACATACACGGTGGTGGGGAAATAGTGAAGGTCATGGTAGAAAAAAGCTATCATGCTTTCTTTTTACATTTCCTGGAATCTCTCCCACATAGTTCATCTCAAATAACTTGAATTTAAAATGAAGTTGGTGACATCTGATCACTGTACACCTTTAAGTTGTAAACTGAGGTTCCAGTATGCTGCTTTAGCATCAAACAACTCAAATGTGTTGCAAAACTGCCCCTCTTAGTCATGCTTTCTTCAAAACATGAACCTATAGCTCTTTCTCCTCTGGAGTTTCCACCACCCACAAAAATGCTTTGTTCCAGTAGTTGTAATTAATGAAATTTGATTATGGGACAGAGATTTTGTCTTCTCACCTATCCAAGAATAAATCTGGGTAATCAAGAAGGGATCTGCCCCTTTTGTAAATTAGCATAGCAGCCTACAGATGTGATTCTGGGGACACTGTTCCCCACTGCTTATGCCTTTTATATTTTTATTTGTCAGGTCATGGTATCCTCAGCTCAAGAAGAACATTTCATTCTGGGGTCCTTCTAGTTAGTGATACCATAGTTTCCATTCAATCCTGTAAATGACAGGCCACTGGACTACAGGAGCACGGTAGGCCGTGGAGGTACTGGGTGTTCTGGGTGTTAGAGTGGGCGCAGAAGAATATATGAAATGGAGACCTTGAGGTGTCTAGTTCAAGCCAGAAAACCTAAACTTGTCCTCAGAAAATGGCCCCTGTTTCACCATCTGTGCAAGTTAAATATTACTGACTCTGTCCACCAAAGTCCTTAAAGAAGACATAGAAAATCCGGGCCCCCAAAAGCTTGAAAGAGAAAGCAGTTTGATTATTAAGATGAAGATACACAGCTATATGCTACTGAGCATACAAAATAAGATGTTCAGAATGTGTAGGTTTGATTGGATAGTCTATTACCAGCTTCAACATCTCATTCTCTGTTTAAATATATCAATAGTCAACAGCAATGATGTAGAAAAAATTTCAAAACAGAAGCAATTCCCTAGTGCAGCATAAAGATTGATGTAAATCAATTGAAAATTAGGAACTGCTTCATTCCAAAATTCAAATATATATGATTTTGAAGTACATTTAATTATTTCAATAAGTTGAAATCATTTATTTTTTTCATTTTCTCTAAGAGGTATAATATCTGGACAAAAGGAAAAGTAACGGTGGTGGCTGGATGGGCCCTTTAAGTCTGCATGTTCTCAGAACTGAAAAATCAGCAGTTTCGAAAATCTATAGTTACTTGAATGTGATTATAGAGAGAGTATAGATTTTCTTGTCAGAAACATGTACAAGTTTAATGACAAC
Source organism: Scalopus aquaticus (assembly GCA_004024925.1). Lineage (NCBI taxonomy): Eukaryota > Metazoa > Chordata > Mammalia > Eulipotyphla > Talpidae > Scalopus > Scalopus aquaticus. The sequence goes on along the minus strand of PVIJ01000704.1, from coordinate 139,273 downwards.
TATGAACTCATTTCATCAATACACCACTGCTATCAAAGCCACTCCAATTTCACACAAGCTGTAGGGGCCTCGGTGCTGGTTCCAGAAGTCTCCACCTTTCCTGACCTGGGAACTGAGCCACTGACTTGACTTCTCAGGCATGGGCACATGAAGACCACTTTATACCCCACAAATGATAAAGAGAAATTGGACTAAAGATATTAAATGTGTGGTTTTTTTCCCTTCAAATGGAGGGACTATCCTTTATTACACAATCTGAATTTTTTTGTTTACTTGAAATCCAGCTGTTTTGCTTCAAAAATCTCTTGCTTTAATAGAAAAAAAAATAATTTGAACATCTCAAAGTACCCAATGAATATTTTGAAGATGAATTATTCTTAGGAAAAAAGAATATTAAGTTGTTTATATGCAAAGTAAGTACTATCTTGTTGGCTAAAATAAACGGTCAATTCAACACAAGAGTCAAAAATTCTAACCCCGGGAGATGGTTCCTCATTGCACAACCACAAAAATCACTAAACTCTATTTATATTGACATCCTGAGCATTGGATTGAAATCATTTAAAACCATCACTCATGTCTAGACTAAGAATAGTTTTACTTACAATGACTTTCCAATTTTCTTAAACTGGGAAAAAATAAAGAATGACATAAGTTAATAGTGAATTCTGACATTTTTCTGATCTTAATGAAAATGTTTTTCAATGTCAATTTGCAGTCATATTAAAGCATTCCCCCCTAAAGCCCAAGTATATATTTGTTGTACACAAGGCAAACATTTCTGTGAATTGTCTTATTTACTTGTTTAAACTGAATTGGATAACCTATTTGCTTAGAAAGAAAAAATTTTCTTTACACCTCAGGCATCTATTTCAATTCTATACAAAATCATATTGCTTTTTTCTCATCTTGTATTTGCTCTAAGTTTTAAATAGCATCTATGATTCTCCTTTGGTTATAAAAAATTATCTTGGACTGAAAAAATAATCTTTCTAAATCGATGCTCTGAATTAATGGGCATGTATAAAAGGATTATTTCAGCTGGACTTCTAATGCATGAAGAATAAATTGGTCATAAAAGGCAAGCAGTAAGCCAGCATTTAGAATCACCTCCATGAACACAAGATAGAAGAAGGAAATGGTAGTCTGTCCAATGTTTCATTTACATATTGGACCAAAAGCATAAGCACCAAATTAACCATCCAGAAATGAAACTTATTTTTAGAAAGTGTAGACTCAATTACAGTTTTAGACTTCTTCAGCTCTTATTCAAATAAAAGGTATGACATTTCACATTTTTCAGATTATTTTCCCACAGCAAAATGAAAATATGAAATCCAAATGATCAAATTATCATTTAAAGAAATATTTGCTCTAAAATGAAAAATGTATTTCTACTTTATCACATAAGGAAGTAGTTAAGTTAGTCATAAATTTTATATTTAACATAGTTCTCACTAATTTACTCTTCTAATTCCTTAGTTTGCCTGTAAATTGTTTTAGATAGTAAATATATAAATGCAACTGATACTTATGACTCACATCAATTAACAGTAGGTAATATATAAACAAATTACCACTGATTCTTAAATACTAAAATTCCTAAGTTCCTTTAGGAAAATTTTTAACTCAAACATGCAAATTTTGTTGGATATCATTTTTAAAAAGCCTCCTAGGGGCCTCTCTGGTGGTGCAATGGTTAAGTGCTGTGCTGTGGAGCTGCTGGCAGCGGGCGATGCGAGTTCAGTGCCGGGCCAGGGAGATTCCCACATGGTGTGGCAGACCTCTCCTGCCTTGCCCGCTGCTTCCCTCAAAAAAAAAAAAAAAGCCTCCTAATTCATGATGAGTAAGACATATTTTAAAAATTCCAATGATTAACACAGGATTATTTCATTCAGATGTGGAATACAGAGAAACAAAACAAAGGAACAGACAAAACTATATCAAAACAAACCCTAAAAATCTGACTGTACAATTGAGGATACTAGAGGTGGAAAGGCTGGGGAGTAGAGTGGACGAGAGGGCCCAATACACTATATTGTGGGGGATCACGGGTGCGTTAGTGGTGGGTGTGATGCGGTAACATACATCTGAATTGGTATGAACATACACCCCTGAATCTTATACAATGTTGTAAAACAATGATTCTTCAATTAAAAAAAATACAAATTGAAATTCTCTTTTACTTCATATAATTAAAAACTATATGTGCATTAAAGTAATATATTGAACCATTTGTCTACTCATTCATTTAATACATATATATGGCCCACTGTGGACACCAGGCACTGAGGAATTAATGGTGAATAAAATCAATTCATTCCCTGCTCTGATATAGCTCACAACCTAGTTGTGTGTATGTGTGTGTGAATATGTGTGTACAAGCACAAGTGTCTACATATGGTGTTTATCAGTCTAGAATTATTCCTGATTTTGATAGGTCTTTTTTTATTAATATTTACTTATTTATGCATACAAGCTGGGGTGTAGGCCAGAGGTGTGGAGTGGTGAGAGGATTCGCCAGAGAAAGCGTGGGGAACAGACCAGGCAGATTGACTGACGTACACTGCTGAGGGGAGCAGCGGGAGAGGCAGGAGAGGTCTGTTGCGCCATGTGGGAAGCTCCCTGGCTGGGGATCAAACTCTTGCTGCAGTGGCTGTGGACAGCTTCAGAGGCCAAGACTTAACCCGTTGCACTACCAGGGAGGTCCTGATTTTGATAGGTCTTAGCAGAGTATATGTGAGACCAACTCAAATTCATCCTAGCCTTCAGCTTCACTTTCTTCTCTCTCATTTTTACCCCAAATGGCAGCTGTCTCAAGCTTTCTTTATTCTAACATTGACCAAGTGGAGATAAGATTATTCAAAGAATCACTAAGTTGGGGCAAGAAGAAAAGACAGAGAAAAAAGAAAAATGTCTAGTTACCCAAAGGGGTAACTAGTCCATCAAGAAAAAGGAAGTAGCTGGTCTTATCACTCTTACCCTTGCTTCCCCACATGTCACCTCTTCCAGCAGTGGGGACACCCGCACGTGCAGCTTGGCCATCACTCTCCAGGGAAGACAGACAGTCCTGCCAAGACTACTCAGGGCTCCTCCAAGCACTAAGTAAAAGTGGTTCAGGGGGGATACTGTAGGGATGTTTTCTGTAGCTCCAGAGCGTATTGGAGAACAAGCACTTTTTCTAAACAATTACTTAATGCTTCATGGGATCTCCATTGTAAAGTGTTTTTCACTTTGTGAGGTAAGTTGATAGTATTAGTCTCATTCCCTCAATGAATTTGGAGAGCAGCTGTTTCAAAACAAAAGTGTTAGACTCAACCCGCCCCTCCCCAGCAACAAGGGCGCGGTGAAGAATCTCAGCGAAGGTGTGTGACCTTGGAAAGAAACTCATGCCCCCACTACCCAGACGGGCCTCAGCAGCCCGAATGCACCTGCAAGGCCACCAGCTCCAAAGAGAGTTGCCCCCGCCCTTGGAATTCTTTCACCCTGCATAAAAACCCACCTCCCTATTTGTGGGACAGACTTCATGATCCCTGCCCAGGATCTGCAAACCTCGCCCCAGAGTTGCTAATAAAGGCCTCTTTAGCTTACATTCCTCTATGCTTCGTCGCCTTGTCGCCTTTTTCTAGCCCTCGACCTTACAAAAAGCATGTCTACTTGTGTGCTAGGATGGTCTAAGAGAGGTTCCAAATGGACCTCATTATATCATCATCTTAAAATATAGGAAGAAGGATGAAAGAAAGTAATCGTGGTATGGTTAGGAATCCTGTCAGGGACTTATCGTTTGTGTCTTTTTAGCTGATGTCACAACAATGAGAACAGGACTTTTGAGTTGGTGTGGGAAACAGGAAAATATCAATTATTTCTGGTAGCTTTTTGCGATATTGGGATCTTTACCCTAGTTTTACTAGTGTTTACTAGTTTCACTAGTTAATTGACAAATCATTGTCTTTTGCAAATGTAAGAACAAAAGTTCTTCCAATTCTGCAACATTTTCGTAGACATGACATCACCATCATATAAAATGATGACTTACAAATAGAACTAATTACTGGGAGTTTTGGGTTTGACTTGTTTAATTTTAGAGCACATTACTAAAATATGTTTTTTTATTGTTGTTTCAGTATTGGGTTCAGATTCGATGCTAACTACATTAGTACTTGGGAGTCTCTAAAACGCAGGTTCACTAAGTAAAACGGCATGGGGAGAAATCAAAATTTGTTAGTTGCTCCATGAGTGGTTAGCAAAGAGAAGAGTTTTAAACTGCTACAAGCAGGAATAAGTCATCACTTTCAGGGAAAGGATGGAAATCCTGAGCTTTGGAAAGTCAGCCTGGGTAGTAAAAAGTGGCAGGGATTAATAGGGTCAAATCACTTATCTAAGAACTTGCTCCAATGATCTAATTACTGGATCTAAAACATAATTCAAAGTCCCTAAATGATTGAAATGTAACAACTAATCTTTCCTGTATTAATGACAACATCCATCCACAGAAAATTACATCAACGTTAGTGTAAGATATAAGATTCTAGATACCTATAGATTACCAGTTCTGTATATCCACACACAAGATGATGACCCTTAATTCCATCCAGAATTTAAGTGGTCAGAAAATTGTTCTCGTAGTTGTTCTCCTTCCTAGGTGAGATTTGTTATTAAAATTATGGTTGGGGGCCTCCTTGGTGGTACAGCGGTTAAAGTCTCAGCACTGTGAAGCTATCACCAGTCATTGCAGCATGAGTTCGATCCCCAGCCGGGGAGGTACCCACAAGACACAGCAGACTTCTCCTGTTTCATCCACTGCTTCCCTAAGCAGTATATTTCAGTTGATCTGCCTGTTCTGCTCCCCACTCTGTTTCTAGGGAATCCTCTTAACCCCCCACCCCCGTTCTTGTATACATAAATAATAAAAATAAAATCTAAAAAGTGTAAATAAAAATAAAATTATGGTTGGGCTCATTAGAGACTGTTAGGATATTAAATATGACTTTAGGAACAAAGGAGCAATCAGAAGTTCAAAGTTTTATGTCTGGAGGAAATAAATATCATTTTGATAATAAAGCAGCTCCTAAGGAAAGCTGCCATTCTCAGGGAAATAACTTCTTCCAAATTCAGAGATGTCAAATACTCTCCTTGGGAAAAGTGTATGGAGTTCTTTAAGCTTTTATTATACTACCTTCTGCCACAGAGTGTGTTAAAAGGACATTATCCCCAAGAAATCAACATTCCTTTAAACTGCAGCAAGTAGGGCACATCTACTTCTTGGGGGAGGTGGAGGTGGAGGTTAGTAGTTGTCAAAAACATCCCACACTTGTTCCACATGAAATGGTCTAAAGGGTTTAAAGCCCTGGTTCTTGCAGTTTGAAGATTTAAACCACACTTTAAAATGCTAGAATTTTTTTTTTGCTGCACACTTGGGAAGATTAAAACTAAGCAAATAATTATTACAGCCCAATCATACATATCACAATATCTTAAAACTCCCTACCCACAGGCTACTAGTTCCTTCTTTATCCATTAGCGCTGTGCTTACTCTATCTACTTACTGCCTTGATTGTACTCAAGACCACTTAGGCAGTCTTCTGGAGTGTTCCAGTAAACATGAGGTTTTATATTTTTCTTAGTGCCTGTGCCATTTAGTTCCAAGAAAACTATATACAGCTCTGCGTTGCCAGCCTACTCGGATGAACTGCTCTCTGTGTGCAGATGACTTTGCCATGCTTGAGGTCAATGAAGACCCCAGGCACCTTCCATGCTGGAAATTTCCACTGTTCCCTCTGTCTTAACATCCATAAACCTCACACAGCTCCTGCATGTGCGAGTGTTTCAGAAGTCCATATAGAACATTTTTAACTTCAAGTTTTCAACGTGCTTGGGAAGTGAAATAGTCCTGTGCTGGGCTGAGGACCTGCTGTCTTTTCTTCTCCATGTAGTAAACACCAGAAGTAGTCTGTTTTTATTGTCACAACAAAGTCTAAATTAATTCCACACTTAGGTCAAAATTTGACAGCTCAGTGTGCAATTTTGCTACATGCTGGTTAAGTGCCCTTGCATTAAAATACTCAAGGTCATTTCTACAATGAGAATACTAGAAATGACTAGACTGGAAATGCCCTAAGCCCATCTTAGGATCTCCTGCATTGCCCTCCTTTTACAAGCCCAATTCTTTCATTCTTACAGTTTCTCTCTTTACTCACTGAAAATGAATAAGATGTGTCTGCTTTCAGACAAATCTACAGCACATGCGATAAGCTCTGTTTGCTACACTTCCTACCACCTTACCCCCCTTCTCCCTAAAAAACTATTTCTCTTCACTTGTTCTTTTCCTCCACTTTTTCTTCCCCTCCCCCCCACATGAAAGTTGTAAGAGCAGGGGACTTAATTTCACGCTAACAGTTTCTGTCTCCACGAAGCTGAGGATAAAACAAATTTTCTCTCTCTCTTCTTAGGGTTTAGATATATCCCATTAGAAATACTTCCAAGACAATGGAGAGCTGGGTAATTAAATACAAATGTCATCTTCCTTAAAGGACTACAGCAAGAGTGATCTGAGGATACAAATGAATGAGAAAAGTCCGGTGCTATGCTGTCCAAAGACAAGGTCAAGAAAATTTTCCTGGGTATCTATTCTAGAACACTTAGATTGAGGAAAGAACCACAGAGATCTATGACACAGAACAGTTATGGACAGTATTATTTTTCACAGAAAGTTGCCTCTTAAAGCCTTATAATTACCTTGTACAAACCAAAATCTCTTATTTGTTCTTTAAATTACTTTTTAAATCTTCATTTTTTAAAAAAACAATTTGGGACTGGTAACTCGTCTTGACAAATTTACATCTTTACTACCATCTGGAAGAGAAAACTGCAAAATAATTATTCCCACTCTTTAGTGGACAAAAAAGCACAATGGACCGTGGTGGCGGACTGTGGGTACCTTGGTGGTGGGGTGCTGTGGGGACATACACTGAAGAGAAGAGGTAAGATCTGATACCTGTAATCATATGTGGTATGACATGTATACCAGTGTTATCTGAAGAAAAAAATAATACAATAAAAAAAAATCCCTTCCAGTTTTCAAATTCCAGGGCTTTCTCTCCCTTCAGCGCATTATTTATCATTCATTCTTGTGAAAGCAAAGTTAATGTTATTGTAACTGCTCGTTCTACTGAGGAGCAAGCAGATCTTGGTCTCAAGATGTTAGGTCTAGTCCAGATCATTTTTCAACTAAACTGTATCAGTCAAATCCCATGCTTCATTTTGCTGGTTTGAAATATGTGAGAAATGGGCTATTTAATTTTTTGAGGGAACATTTGAAAAAGGAGCAAGATAATTGTAGTGTTCTGGCATGGCGAGTATTTAATTTCAGTGACTACTACATTTCAGAACTAGGTCATTTTTACTGAATTTATCTATTCCAGTATTAAATTATGTAAGCTTAATGAGACCAGAAATGGCCTGCTTCCAAGGATGGCCAGAGCCTGAGAATTTAATCAATGAACTTGGCTAACAGTGAAACTGGTCACTGCATGGGCTGTAACGAGAGATGCACCTTCCTTATGCATGTGCATATTTAACACTGTACAATGAAGAGCTGTATCACCTTTATCAATTACAAGACTTGGCACAAGGGACTCACCCCACTGTCTGACTTCTTTTAAACTTCTGATTTTCATCTTCCCCTCCTGCAAGTGAATTTATGTTCAAGATCCATTAAGCACGTAGTAAGTCTTAAACATGAATATTCTTACCTATTTCATGCTTTCTATAATTTGCTTATAGCTTTCTTTCTGTCTCAAATGTTCTTTTCCCCAAAATTCATGTGGAAAATTCCTACTCATCTTGGTTCTCAGACCAGAAATCACTTTCTCTGTGAAGATTTCCTAGAAATCTGGGTTCACAAGGGCAGGGACAGTATCGTATTTAACTTTAAATGGACAACATCTAGCAAATGTTGGTAAAAGCAAGTGCTTGAGGTATGAATGAATGGAAATTGGCCATCTTAAATCTCTGCCTATTTTTCTTAATGTGAAAAATGAATTCTGAAACCCATGCTGTGAACTCTGACTGCAACCTCCCAGGGAAGTGATTCCTAGACAAGGGAGGGGTCTTCCTCCTTTCCCATCTCCCCACTGATGGGGCTGAAATGGGAAAGGCTCACTAGGCCTTGCCATCTGAATGGTCGACTAGGGCTTTTGCAAGCTACCTGGCAAACAGGAATGGAGGGCCACGCAGGGTGTGAAAACACACATCTCAAGAGCCCACCATTAGCCCACAATTACCCCAGTTACACCAAGTTGTCAACAAGGGTAACAGTGACCCTAGAAGCAACTTAGTGCACCATTATCTGTATTACTATAACAACCATGTGAATGCAGACATGTTTGACCTAACCCTCAGATGGACATTTTTTGACTTGCAACAGAAACACTGAGTTGGTTCATATATTTATGAATGTGGTGATTAATGACATGTCCTTCTCAGAACAGTACTTAGTTAACATGACCCAATTAATTCAACATGTTAATGGACCTCTGAAGGACAGGTATTTAAACTCTTAGTTGTGTCTACTCTTTGTTCCTTGGTAATACCAGAGATTGATTTTTAGAAAACAGTGCTCTCCATTAAAAATTGCTGTTGTCATAATTTCAGGTGGCATTGCCCAGTTACTAAATCAACAGCTATTAATTGATTTATTAAGATATGCAAGATTTGGTTCATGTTTGGGATACTTAACTATTTATCTTTTGTTATCTCCTATGTCATCTGGCCTCCTAAATTACTCAGAAAATACCTAAAGGTTATTATGATGTACAAATTACTGTAACAGATTGAAGCTTTGTTCTAAAAATAATTATAGGAAAGTATTTACTAATAATAAAAAATAATAAAAATTGGTTATATTAATGTCAGAGAAAAACAAAACCTCATGGTATCTGTTGCAAGATGGACAAATGATATTTGATAATTAGTGTATGGACTGATTATGTGTGACCAAATCATCATAATAAGCTCTGTTACAATATGATTCTATTTAAAGAAACTTAATGAGTCTCAATAATACAATCACATCCCAGGAAAGTAGGTTCTCAAAGAGAATTATTTCTCTTTTAATTTAGTGGAGTGCCATTGAATGTCCTTACAAAAATAGCCTGTTCATAATAATAAGGAAACTAGCATTTATTGATCACTCAGTATGTGCCTCGCACTGAGCTAAATACCTTGTGTGATTATCATGTTATACTTCACAGTAGCTCTATGGGACAGGTGTATTTTTATTTCTATGTTACAGAGGAGGAACTGAGGCTCAGCAAGTTTAAGAAACTTGCGGAATATCAGACAGTGACAGGTGGCTGTGTGAGGACAGGTGCAGTTCTGTGTCTAGAAAACTCTAACGCGCTTAAACTATTCTGGAAATATGAGTGATGTGCCTAATGGAAAGTAGAGACAACCTATTCAGTCATCCCTCACATGGAAGATAAATAAAAGAAAAAAATGAATGGACAGCTTACTTTGCCACTCTTCTTGGATCTCATGGCTATCAGTTAATTTCTAACAAGTTATTACTTTTTGTTTACATTTACATGATACAAAAAGAGAAGAGTTAAAAAGGATTTTTTTTACAAATTAATTATTGCAATCTTGAATTTATTATCATATTTATAACATATAAACTCTTGATTCACCAAGGCTTTAACAGGAAAAATTAAAAATTAGAGATGGCAGTAGGTAAGCCACCAAACAGAACACCAGACTTATTTTCTGTTAGCATGTCAGTTAGTACACTGACTGAAGGAGATAAACTGAAAATTGGATTGCCTTTTCCTCTATCCCCAGAGCATTGTGAATTTTAAAATATTCTGGATAAGAATCAGTGACACTCCTTAGAAACCACTTTCACATCTTGGGGAAAGCTACTTATCTGCCAGGATTTTTAAGTTATTTATCATTTAAATTCCCTGAATTTGGAAGTCGATATAAACATTTTCTTCTCTTTCATTTCGCAGTTTGTAAATACGTAACGCTTTCATATTACTGCTTTGGGTTACTTTTGAAAAGAATCATATAATTTCAGGACCTAATCAGAGACAACTCAAAAGCCAATGTGATGTGTAGGGGCTAAAAAATGGAGCACAGACTCTAAAGCCAGATAGACAGATGCTTGAATCTCAGCTCTACCATAGATGCTGTGTAAGGCTGGGTGAGTTGAGTTCCTTTGCTAAGCCTCATTTTTTTTTTTATGTATAAAATGGAAATGAAAATATATGAATCATTCAGCTGTTAGGAGGACTAAAATGAGAATATATATAATAGTCATTCAAAGCATAATATTTCTCATTCCAATCTCTATCTTCTAGTTGAGGCTGTTGAGGTAAGAAACTGACAACCTGAAAACCATAGATACCTAGGTTTATGAATGTCAGTCACATTTTTTCCAATAATGTATTAAATATAAGAGGATTTATGAGTTAAGTTTTAAATGTAGACATTTTACCTCACTTTCCATTGCTTGCTATTTTTCTAGGACAAAGCAACTTCTGGTCAACCAGATCTATACAATCCCACATAGTCCAGGAAGAAGGAAGTCAGTTATGATCATTTTTTAAATAATGAACCACCAGTAACAAGTCAGGCCTCTCAACAGTTGGTGTTTGTGAACATCTAGTTGGGCATGTTTTTCCTGTTTTAGTAATGATTCAAATGGAACGAGTGGCTAGCATTTAGATACCATATGATTAGCTTTTCCCTTAATAAGTGTGCCCTTAGAAACTAGCATAGCTACCACAGAGTCACATATTGATGCCGGAAAAGGAGACAAAAGTTGGTGAATATCTTCACTTTTTAAGATCAGAAAACTGGAGACAGGTGAGATTAAGTGACTAACTTTTCCAACCTACACGGTAAGTGACAGTGCTGGAAACCAGGTAAATACCTGCTTCTAATATATCTCACCCCCTTATCACATGATGGTGAAATAAAACTGTGCATGAGTTTGTCTCCCCAGTAGAAACAAACCATCTTGAGAGCCAGGGAGTATGTTTTAATTGTTTTGAAGTACAAGCACTTAGTATAGACTCAGTAAAGTTTCTGTAAATATCTATTGTTTGATCTCACTAATATACATAGTAATAAATATATTTAACAAAAGACATTTTTCTAAGAATCAATAATATTTCCTCTTGTATTATCTTATTGCATGAGATATGACTACTGGGATTTTGTTTTTGTAACAACCTCCCCAAATTTATAAGCTGTAAGTGACGATCATTCAGAATTGCTACCCATGGAGATGATTGTTCACTTATCCTATCTATGTAGGATGACTCAAAATCTTTTTATGGCTCCTCTATTGAAATTGCCTTTAGAGAATATTCACAAGAAACATAAGAAAAATCGATTTCATTATTGTTCCACTTGGATTTTTGACTCCAAACAGTACTCATTTGCTTTACTCAACTGCCTTACTTACTAAATTTGGCTCTGAAAGAGTTTGCCTTGTTTAAAAAAAAGAATTCACCTTCAAAGGACAGAGATTTACACACACACACCCTCTCTCCACCCCCCCCCACTAAAACTATTCTTAAAATTGCTTCAGCATCACTTGAAAAGATGAATAAATTCCCAAGGTAACTAATCTGAAGGTAGCAGCAGACACAAGGAATGCCTAAATTTTGGCACATTCATTTGAACAAGACACAAGCCACATAACTAAATATTTTATGTTTCCTTAATCCCTGGGCAGTTGGTATCATCTGTTTAACAAGGAAAGAAATTAAGCTCCTGGAAATATGAGTGCCACAGATCTTTTGTACAATGGCTGTGCTAGGCCACAGTGGTTTCAACCTGGAAACCCACCCTCCAGGGCTTCCCCAAAGTGGGGGAGGTATTTGCTAATGTCTGGAGACATTTTCGATTGTCAAGATTGGAGAGAAGTTGCTGCTGAAACCTAATAAAGGCCAGAGAAGCTGCTGAATATCCTACAATGCACAGAACAACTCCTCGCAGCACAGAATTAGGCTGTCCAAAATGTCAGTTATGCTGAGGCTGAGAAACGCTGAGAACCCCACTTCCCATCTCTTTAGCAGCTTTCAGCGTGTCAGTGTAAATCTCCTTGGGTCCTTATGCTTCCATAAGCAAAAGTAAGTAGGTGTATTTTTCTAGGGTGACGAAAGAGTCAATTTTTTTCATGCTATTTTGCAACTTGAAAATCTCCCTTTGCCTCAGGCCCCTTTACCAAAGGGTCCTAAATCATCACAGAGGTTGCCTGGAGATGCATTTGGCATCTTAAAAGTCTAATTGGCAGGAAAATTAAAGCAACTTAAAATGTGCGTGCTCTTTAGGGAGATGTGCTGTTCTCACCCTGTATTATTAGATCTCAGAGACAGCTGGGGCAAGAACAGCTGGGACTTCCTGCACTCTCATTTTGCCAAGTTGCTACAGAATTGTCCCTTCTCACTGCAAACCTGAGGAGAAGAAAAAAAACAGCACAAAGGCCAACCACACTTGTCAAAAGGTTCCTTCTCAGCTGCCTTCCAGGAGTCCCAAAGGTGGCTCCCTAGTTGTCAAGTTAACTCAGTAAGTGAAGGAATATACTTTTTGATACACTTTTGAAAATAACGGAATATTTCTTGGCACATGCACTATGTAGGAGAGAACATCAAGCCTAAAAGCATATTTTTCCATCTCAATTTTCAAACATTTTAAAACAGCTTTTTCAAAAAAAAATTTTAAAATATGTAACAAGTAACTATCAATTTTTCTCACGAACTTGCTGAATTTCGTGGTCACACAAGATCTCCTTCACCTAATAGTTTTGCTTTACCCTCTGCCTTCATAAACAGCTGTCACTAACACCAATAAGGCAGGAAGTGTTAGATGTCTGTGGCTGGATCTTTCAAACTTCCACAGAGTCTCAATTGCTGGTCTTGTCTGAACATTATTTTCTGGAAATATTCCTCAAGCCAAGCACAATTTTCTAACTTAGAAAATATGCATTTTATCATTTTCAATGGTCAATTTTGAAACAATCACAAAAACAGATCATATTTGAGTAGAGTAAAACACACTTGCTCCTGATACTGGGGAAAGGTAGAGGGTAGGAAAGGTGTGTTTTACTGTCTTGAGATATTGAGGAAGTCACTTCCGTAATCTTCTTTTGAACCCTTATAGCATCTATAATCTACAGGTCAAAATATTACCAGAAAGTTGCACACCCTATCTTGCATCATTCTCTAAATGTGTCTCATATAAATCTCACATTCCAAAATTATCCTGAGGCCCAAGGACGGGGGACAAAGTTTGAAGACAGGACACCATGCCTCTCCCATCCCCACTCCAAGCCCTCAGCATGGTCTTGATATGCTTTTGTGGACTGAGTAGCTGCCTCGCTCCATAATGGTTGGATTCTTGTGCTTGGACCCTGAAAATAACTACTTTGGTGCACTTTAAAGGAGAAATCAAAATTCTTTTAGATCAAAGCATAAATTACAACCTAGTGATCAAGTGGGTCATATTACTGTCATCTCTCACCATAACTATGTTCTTGCCTATATTTTCAGCAAGATTTATAGAATGACAAAGGCCCTTGCTACCCCAGAGATAAACCACACAATGCTGAGAAAAAATAACATACTTGTACACTACAAATGCCAAAGAAAGCCCTCAAGGAAAACACTAAGAGACTATGAGGCCTGGAGCAAGCTACAGGTTTTGAAGCTCACTGAGAAATTGCCAGATTGGGTAGTGAGTGCTTTTTCTCTATCCTAGATAAGGACAACTCATGTGAACCTCTCCTTCAAGAGCAGGAGTAAGAGAGGATGCTCTCATTGACACTAGATGAAGCTTCTTATTTTCATGATTTCTTTCTCATTCCTTTCAGCCCACAGAGACACAAACACACATATACATGTTCAATGTAAAGCTGACTGCTGTGCTAAGGGGAGCAGGAATGCGGCTCAGCGAAACAACTGTTACAGGCATGTAGCCTGTCATGGAGACAGCAAAAGACCAGAGCGCTTGTTCCTGCATTAAGGATCACGCAGTCTTTATCAGATACTCCAGTCCTGGCCACAGCCTGTCTGAGGGCTGCTGGGACACAGGGCTGAAATGTAAGGACTCAGTGGCAATGAGCTGTGTACATGCAAAGGTGTGAAATTCTCCCATCATATCAAACCATTTCGAAATGCACGTAAAAGCCTAGTCTGCTTGTGAATGGTAATGAGTCAAATCCATCAACCCATAAACAGTAAATAGAAAGCTGAGACAGGAATAAAGCTATATTTCCAGGCTAATTTTTTTTTTTTTTTTAGCAACAGATTCAACATGTCTCCCCGGAATCCACATATGGTCTCTGTTAACAAATTGAACTTAGACTGAACTATGCACTCAACCAAGTTCCCCAATGATCTGTTCTAGCACAAACTATTTATTACAAGCATCTTATTTGGAGAAACAGGCAATTAAATTAAAGCTTTCAAAAGGGAACCCAAAAATCTGAAAGATGTACACTGAGGAATAACTTTTTATAGTATTAATTGTGTTATTTATTTTCTAAATGGTTTCATTTTTGAACCTGAGTTAAATAGACAGGTTGAATTAAATCATACTGGCAAACAGCTTTTCAATTTAGTATTCAGATAAGCAGCAACGACATGGTGAATTCACTCTGCTTTATATTGGCCAAATCTCATATACATTTCCAAAGGGCAGCCTGTGCTTTTAGCATTCACTAATGAAATCACACATTACAGTCTCACTGCCACCGAAGCTCCTTCAAAATAGGATGTCACAGCTCCAGAAACAACTTGTAAGCTTCTTTTCTTTTAACAGTTGAGGCTACAGGGAAATAAGTGAAGAGGGGGTGGGAGGAAGGAATACTTTAAAGCAAAATTCAAGCTGTAATGGTGATTTTTGGAAAAAAGCCAATTATGATAAGCAAGTCTCTAGCTATTTTTGTCAAATTACTTTTAGTAATTTAACATAGATTAAGTAGCAATAGACTACAATTCCAGAACCACAGGCCAAGAGCCAGAACATGCTCTACACAATGGAGGTAAATATTAGTGTCTGCAATCAATGCAGAGTATTTTCTGCCAAATTTCTGCAAAGTTAGATATTCTGAGAAAATGTCTTATTTCCAGCTTTTTAGAACTTATTATTGTTATATTGAAAATAGTATGGAAGAAACATGTTATCAACTGAATATGATAAGCTAAAGGCTGAAAGGTCATCGCCTAGAGTAGTGTTAATAAGTCATTGGAGATTTCTGTAACAATTTCATTAAAGGGGATACAACTAATACAATTCTTTGTCTTTTACCCTTTGACAGAGAGGATTTGGCTTATGTCACTTCACATATATAAGCATTCATATGTGTCAAAGTTGCCTTGGTCATCAATAGTGTCATCACCCAAAGCTGTATCTCCCAAGTCCATCCAACATGAACAAGCCTTCAGGGGCACACATTCAAACAAAGCTAAGAAAAATACACCTCCTCCTATAAAAGGGTAAGAAGACAATCCCATTGATTGGATGATGGCTCAAGACACTTTCCATTTCTTTGGTCCCGAATCAGTTATGAAACCTTGGGAAGGAAATTTAAATTGTCACAAATACTAAAGAATCAGTAATTCCCTTTACAAAGAGCTGTGCTCTCACTTTCCCCTCTGCCCTTAACTCCTTCAGTCTCTACCATCTGGGATTCCTTATGCTTGTCAGTCATTTCCAAACCTTGCCGATAAGACAGGAAGAAGCCTGACACCAAAGAGAAAGAATGTCAGGCTGATTGTCAATATGGCTCAATTTAAAGAGTTTGCATTTTCTATAGATAAGCCCTCAGCTGGGGTATCACCAACTCTTTGATTTACCTCATTATGGTCTCACTGATGCAGCAACAAAGTGTATGTCTTCTTCTGTCCCACCAGATAAGCTCTCCCATTTCCTTTACTTAACCCTTAACCTCTAGACTTAAGAAACTTCGTTTTCTTGCATACGGAGAGAAAAGAGCATCCCTTGGAAGATAACATCTGAATTGCTCTCACCACCAGGTGATGCCTAAGCAAGCTGGTGTCAAGGAAAACCTCCAGAGGCTTGTGTTGCAAGAGGATGAACAGACTGCCTCTTCTACTCCCTTGTAACTCTGGATAAATACCCCTACCCTCTGCCAAAGAGTAGGACGGTGGTTTTCAGACACGAGTCTGCTGCCTTCCTCAATTTGTCAACAAGTTAAACTGCTCCATCTCCTCAAACTCTGTTTCCTTCTTTGACCAAGGGAAACTGAGACTGGATTGAGTGTGATCACTTCTACATAAACATTGCCCCAACTGTTTCAAAGAGTAAAGTAACAACAAATAAAAGTACACAGAAAGTCTAACCCACACCAGAGGTTTTTGAATCCAATGGAAATCATTTGATATGTCTTTTTTCACAGCACTATAAAAATGGGAAAAGAAAATTAAAATAAAACCATGATACCTAGAAGCTGGGCAGCCCCTCAAAGTTAGACCATGCTGGTCTCCTGTTGGATGTGAACAATATTCCAGTCAACAACCTCAGACAAGGTAACTTGAGATCATGAGAAAGTGAGTATAATCTTGTTAAAGCACAAAGCAAGAACACTCACAAAATAGCCAATATCAACCTCTCTAGACTAAAATGAATGATCTTTGACCAACTACAATTTGTTATCACCCCAGCATTACAGATAAAACTTATTGAAATACCTAACTGTGGACTATTCTTGCTTTCTGACAGCATCTAATCTAAAGAGAACCCCTCTTTCCTTAAATCTTTCTCTAAATCACCTGATTTAAGCACCAATATTCAGGGAAGTCCTTTCCAATTTTCTCTCTGAGATGTCGCAGGGTTTTCCACGGTGTGTATTAGTCCTTATTTTAACTAATAAGCCCGGTGCTTGACTATGTGTCGTGCCTGGTGATCTGTGGCGAAAGGGCAACCACAGAAAACTTACCCCCTTCTCCCTGCCAAAGATTTCTCCAGAGTAGAACTGCTCCTCCCTGGCTGAGATGTCAGCTGAATGGACTTGCACTCCTCTTTAGGAGCCCTGTCCACAGGGGACAGAAGAAAGCTGGCCCGACGGCCCCCTCCTCAAGGTCTCCAAGGTAGCCTGAGCCGTCCATCTCTGGTTCATTTCACTTCCTCAATCAAATATCTCTCAGTTGCTCATCTAAGGACAGATCACATTACTGTTCATTTCAAATCACAAACAAGTCTCCCTAACCCCTCACAGACTGTTTCAAATAGCAAAACTACTATGCCACGACCTGATTCACTATGTTGCCAGAACATTCTATCTTTATTCCCTCTATCCCTCATCAACCCACCTGCTCTCAGTTTTTTTGAGTGCCAGTTACATGCTAAGCTAGTTCCCTCACAGCATTTAATGCAATCTAACAATCTACCCAGCAATTCCATGTAAAGGAAAATCTGAGATCCAGAGTTTGCTACAGTGGGGGAAATCTTTGTCTTATTTTATGCCATGCTTCAGAAACAGAAACGTGTATTCTCTCTCTCCCTCTCTCTCTCTCTCTCTCTCTCTCTCTCTCTCTCTCTCTCTCTCTCTCTCTCACACACACACACACACACACACACACACACTACACACTCTGACTTTCCAACAGCTTGAAATTCTCTCCAGTTTTTGAATTTCCTGACAGACACTCAAAGGTGCCTGACTGTTTTGCCTGTGCTTTAATCTTACAGCATCAGCAGGTGAAGAAGAGAGAGAGAGAATGCTTCAGGTACACGCCTGTTTCAAAAATTCTTGTGTTAAAAGTTGCTAAAACAGAGTTACAGACAGTCCTCCCTCCTGCCACAATCAGCAGGACCCAGACTGAAGCCACTCTTCTGTCACACTGCCGGGTGGCTGGAAGCTAGTACAGAATCTTCTTTGTTACCCTTTGAAATCAGGTGTGGGGAGGCAGAGGGTTGCAAAGTACCATAATTTTAATTGTTTTTGCTGGGAGACATGAGTCTGGAAGTTACTAAGGCTTTGTCCATGTAATATATTTTAGGGCCATGGGGAACAAAGCTTCCCTCCCAGGAGCCTTTGCCAGATTTCTGCAGCAACTGCAGCACCATAATTCTAGAATGGACTTGGAGGAAGATGCCAAGAGCAGCCAGCTATTTTTTGGAAATCCATAACAGACAGTTCTACTTTGTTGATAGAACAAGCAAACCTGAACTTAAAGCTGGCAGGGTCTATGTGCAGGGGAATCACAGATTAGACTTAAGAAAGAACTCTGTGAGGCTGAGTGTGGGGGAAGGAGGGTGATTGTGTGTGACTGGTAAATACTGAGGTGGACTCTTTCCAGATTTCCTAAAACTAAGTAACGTGGTGGTGGTATAATGGTAACCCTCAGCAAATGAGGAGGTTCTAGGTTCCCTGCCCCACCCAAGAAAGGGTAGAGCTGAGGAGAGAGGAGAAAGTAGAGGAGACAGAGAGGAGGAAGGAAAGAGATCAAGAGAAAGATCTGGAAGAGGCACATGGATCAGAGAGAGAATGAAGAAGCTGCATTTGCTTTTCAGCCTAGGACTTGTGCCAGGGACTTCGGGGACATAGAAGGGGTCACTTGGAACAGACCTTGGTGAGAGACCCCTGGGGAGGTTGACAATGGCAGCCTTTTCCTTGACTTCTATTTTGATTTTGCTCCTTTATCCCAGTCTTGTCTGGCCTCTTCTGCCCCTTTGCTGTGGTTCCCCACCAGAAAGTGCCTTAGACTTGTGGCAGGCTTTTGGGCCTCAATGGTCCTTCTTTGGCCCAAACCTGTTTAGTTGGGCATTTACCCACAAGGGAATGAGTAACTTTGGGCACTTGATTTGGAAACTACATTCTTTCTCTTTCTTATCTCTTTATTGCACATTAATTATATTAAAGTTATTTCCTATTGAAAGTCTTCGCATGGTGTATGTTTTGTCTTGATGCAGCAGATGGCAGAACCTAGGTAGAGTGTGAGGTTTGGGGCTTTTGGGCAGTCCCTGATCTTGCCCTGTAACAGATAGGAATAATGGCTTCCTATTAATTTTAATATGCTTCACAGCACATAACACAGACTCTTACTCATAGTAGCTACCCAACCGGTAAGTACTAAATTGAACCTAGTCCACCTAAATAATTTGCTGATTTCATCTAAATGCAGTCATATAATGAAAGGAAAACAAAATTGTTACAGATAGCAGGGAGTAGAGCTCATATTTGATGTCATATAGTGAAGTACAATCGAAGTACAATGTCTAGAAAAAAGTTAGCATTGAAACATGCTTGTTTTATGACTAAACTACAAATTGAGCAATTTAAATTCTGAGCTGAGCTGAGCTGGATTTAAATTCTGAATCCATCTTTACTTAACTGTATTATCTGGATAAGTTACTTAACTTTTCTAAGGCTCAATTCCTTCATCTTTCAGGTGGAATGGCAATGGTACTTGGGAAGGTTTTGTGAGTATTAAATCAAGTAATATATACCTATAAAATAGCTACCATAATAATTAACAGCTAACAATATCTCTTTATTATTAGCATTAGTATTCATCATCATCTAAAGTGTTGGCCTACATATATATAATGCTAAATTAATTCAGCATTAATTTAATTGCAAGGATGCATTGCTCCTTAAAAATTCTGACAGGTGGTTTAACTGAAATTTTTAACGAGAAAAACCTATTATTTAATAAACTTCCACAAATTAGGGAAGGACTTGACTCAAGTTGCACACCTTCTTTTTAAGAATGTGTGAATTCCGTGGGGGTGAGGTGTAAAAGCTGGAGCTTGAAAAATAAATTAAAAATAGGTCTTTAAGAAATAAAAATCTGTGTCTTTTGGCATCCCTAAAATGTAGAAAACACATCTGCAGTATTTGGAACCAGTGACCAGAATGAAAGCTATGTTACCTAAATTTAGGCTGAATTTAGTTTCCCTGAAAGCCACCCACACCTTCAAACACTGTTTTCTAAATGCATGTGCACAGAGTTTTGTTAACCCACATATTAGTCATAATAAAAAAAAATATTGAGAAATAAATCAAATGCAGGATCTTAGAATCTGCAAAGATCTTGGGGATAATCTGATTCAAACTCCCAGTTTTGAAGATGAAAGTACTGAAAGTCCATAGGGGTCTTAAATTGTCTAGTAATTTCTCCTGTGGTGGCAAAAGAGAGTTTCATTTCATCTTTTAGTATTAACATGGGACCATGTAAATAAGCATCTTTGGCACAACAGCAAATGGAAATGGAAGAAAAAGTCTTCATGGGCTTCACCAGTTGGTGAGGAGAGAGACTCTCCATACTTCTTGGGAACTCCAATGTTCTTTCACAACTCTTTAGCAGGTAAACAAATTACCTTTTCAAGGACCATCCAAGAGATGACAATATAATTTTCTTATGGACCTTATATAGAGAGCTAAAAGATGTCAAAACAAAAAATTAACCTTCCACTCAAAACACAGAGGTTTGCAATCGATTTAAAAGAAGGTCTTCCTGGTACTTCTAAGACTAATTTCCACCTGAAAATGCTTACAGCACAAGTGTGATAGTTTAGATATATTTGCAAATTGTTTGCAAGTAATTTGTATAATCTTAGAGAGGAAAAAAAGTCAATTCTATCTATTGTCTTTTGTTCTACTTGTTAAATTCATTCTTTTCCCATTTCACTTTCGTTTTGCAACGGTACTGTTCTACTTGTTCCACTATATCAACCAGAGGCAAGTGAGAAGTTCTGAATTACAGCAGGTGGCTGAGAACAGTTTCAAAAGTAATTCCATGGGCTGATAATAAGTATTACCTACAAAACAATTAAATGTTTGGAAAACATTGTATTAGTTCAATTTACACAGTATTCTTCCCCTAAAATACTAGTTGGAGAAATTATATGCTAATGTGCACTGTGAATCTTTTATTAGAGTTATGTAGATTTTTAATTTGGGGCACTTTCCTAATTTTTTTGGTCTATTCTCTACAAATCCTAGTTTAGTAGTTCTGTAGTAGAACATAAGTAACCACAAAGCAGTTTGACTTGTAACTTGAAAAGTCCTAAACTGCCTGATGTGCTATAAGACATAAAATGAGAGTCACTTATTCCTTGAGATTTTTCTTCTTGATTTCCCAAGAGCTATTCCTCACACAGGTAAAATCAAGACCAAATGCCAAGCACACATATTATATGGAAATAAGTGTTTCTTTGAGCACAGAGCTACATAGCAGAAGGTAAAAGTGGCAGAATTGGCGGGGAGGTGGGGATTCCTTTCATGCCAATATACAAATGTTAGAAATAGAGCTCTTTCATTTAAGGTGTTTAGAGAATGGAGAAAATTGGGGTCTGATCACCCCCCTCCCCCTCCCTGTACCCTGCCCCACGCTCCTTCTACCTCTTCTCCCACCTCTAGTGTTCTCTCAGGGACTCCTCACATCTGGAGATCCTATGGGGTAAACTTGAAAACAACACACACTTATGTGTATATAACTCTCTCATATTTAATTATTCAAGAGAGGTGGTAAGTTATTTCCTGGAACAGTTAATTTTTGTAAAAGGTGGTGTTACTAAACAAAAAAGCTTTCTTGTTCTTATGAATACTTTGAAGGAACGAGCTGAGCTGAGCGAAAGTTTAGGGCCAGGAAAGGTGAATAGTCTGGTGAATCTGGAGGAAAGTCCAAAGATTCCAAGGCAATATGTGGGGGAGGAAGAAAAGAGATGAGAAAAGGTCAAGGAGAAGGAGGGGGAGCGGATTCTATCTGAGGACTTGAGATGTGTGAAAAGTGGTATAGATGCCATCAGAGGACAATATTCTAAGCCAGGAGAATTGTAACTACAGACAAGTCCAAAATCACCTGCATAATTATGATTATAAAACCTCCCTTGTCTTTGCAGATCTTCAGTAAGACATAATAAAAAAAAATGGTGAAATTGAATAAGAAGAAAGTTTTAAATTTCAGCTTATAGAGTGAGACAAGGATAGGTCACATAAGACAATTAATATATAAAATGATTCAATCCAAAAGCAGCAAAGCTCATACCATAGATATGCAAGAAATCTAGATCTTAGCAGACATCTTAGGGAAGGCCTTGTGCTTGCATAGGGAGTACAATGAAAAGTTAGGGATCTCTAGTAAGGAGCAGAGAGATCTCAGCCAACATCTGAATAACAGAAGGAAGTTATGATTTAGTATGGAGAAACCTTTCTACTCTGATGACTTGTGGCTTTCACTGCCCCCCAAATACCAACCATCCCTAAATAAGTTGGCCTATATTTCCTATCAGTTGACCACCTCTACTTGGATGTCTCACTAGCATTTTAAATTTATCATGTCCCATTGTATCTTCCATACGTCCTCCCTGAGACTCTGTGTCTTTGTCTCTTGCCTCTGTGAATGCCTTCATCACCCATTGTTCTTCTCAAGAAAAAAATTTATCCTTAATTCTTTTCTCCCATTCACATCACAGAGCTAAATTGTCACCAAATCGTCCTCATTTTCACTATGACTTATGTCTCCTTCTGTTTTCTCACTTCCTTAGTTTAGCTTATATTGTTTTGCTAAAATAGTTCCAAACACCTTTAAACCATTCTCTTTCTCCACTCCATCTATCCTCATGCTGAGCCAATTACTTATTTACAGTACAGATCTGAGTAAGTCACTCTATTGCCAAATGCCATTTTTTAGCATTCCCAGGATCACAAGAGGAAGTTTTTTGGCTAAAGGCTTTCTCGGAGGTGTGTTCCTGCTCCACTCCAATCCTCGCTGTCCTACCATTCCCCACCAAATATATTATGCTAGAAAGCTACCCATGTTTATTTTCCCTCCAGATCTTCTCTCCTCTTCTTCCTGTCTTTTTGACAAAGACCCCGGACTCACACAAAATGTTATGCTGTGTTCCCATACTATAATTTAAACTATTAATTGAAGTTATATTAAAAACTCTAATAGGTATTGTTTTCAATGTTTGCATTTTTAAATACTTTAACACCAAAGAATAAATAATATGTATAGTTGGATAAGTTGTATTACCCTAAGAGAAACAGTTACAAAGATCTTTGGTGATTGGTCAAATTACACCTTGTAGGTAAATGCTACTCTTCCTTTATGGCTGGACTTACCCAATGGAATGCCCACTCTCTGGAGACTGATTCCATATGGTATAATATAAAGGAAAATGGGATATAAGGCTTTGTTTCATCACTTATTGTCCAAGTGGTCTTAGGCAAAATATTTCACTTCTCTGAGCCCCAGTTATGATCTGATAGACAATATCTAATTCTCAGGGTATATAAAAAGACTCTGTAAACAGTAGAAAAAGTGTTTTATAATCTATGAAGTGCTACACAAATGTGAAAATAAGTGTTATGAAAAGAGAATTGGACATGGATTGACCTGTACTATGGGTTGACCTGTGACCTACAGAAATATATATCAGAGCCCTAATTCTCTGTACCTATACCCTTATTTAGAAATTGGGTGTTTGCAGATATGATTAGGTAAGGATGACACCATGGAAGTGGGCCCTAAGCCAACGTGACTAGTATCCTTAAGAGAAAAGAAGATGGAGACACACAAGGAGAATTCTGTGTGGACATGGAGGCAGAGGTGGGATGATACAATCTCCAACCATCACCAGAAATGAGGGGACTCACAGGCATGGGAAAGATTCCCTCTCAAATCCCTCAGAAATAATCAATCCAGATGATGACTTGATTTCAGAATTGTAGCTTCTGGGACTGAGAGACAATAAATTTCTTTGTTTTAAGCCACCCAATTTGTTTCATTCCTAGGGTTCATGGCAACCCTAGGAAACTAATAGCCATAAATATGAATTTTAGTTCCATCACTACCTAGATCTATAAATTTGGGTTAATTACCTAAACTTTCCCCGATACCTTAAGGACACTTACCTTTCTGTGATGGTTTCTCTGAGGCCGCTGGCCACCCCTTTGACCACAGTGCTAGCTTTGGGGGTCAGCACCACCTGAGATATAAAAAACGAGCCCTTCTTCCTTCTCTCGGTGATAGATGCCTGAAGAAACTGGATCAGTTTTTCCGGGTCTGTGGTGTTGGCCCAGGGCGCTGGCATCATCTGCCCAGGCCAGAGAAAGGGCACTTCCAGAGCCACTGGACTGTGGTAGAAGACCAGGACTTGGTAGTCCTTCTCCCAGAGGTACTTTAGACTAACTTCCTGGGCAAAAATCGCTGGGCACATTTTATTTCCATAGATATCTTTCAGCATTTGGACCAGTTTTTCATGGTGGTATTTCTGCATCCCATAAAAGTGGTTGAAGTCCAAGAATACGACCTCCTTACGGTGATCTGTGAGAAACGCATTGATCTCCTCAAGGCCTTCATTGACCTTGGCACTGAACAAACCATGGGCAAAGTAGAGCTCATTGTCGGGGTCTCTGGGCTTAGTGGAAATTCGAAGATCAAAATAACGGATCCCGGCTCCTAGCTGACCAGTAAAGTTCATCGTTTGAGTGGCTAACCATTTCCGCATCAGCTTTTTGGCCACATTTCCAAACACAGAGACAAAATTCTGGACAGTTTCTGGCTGTTCGGGCCCTACTGGAGAGGCTTCGTCAATGTAGAAACTGAAGGAATCATGAGATCCTAGGAGAATAACAGGGCATAATGTGATTATATTCCAGGCCTTTGTCTACCCCAACTACTTTCACTCTTGCAATGTCCACATTTCTCCCTCAAATGAGCCAAAGGAAATACTAAGCAATATTTACATTGTTCATTCTTAGGTCTTGGGAGGGACCTTCTTATGCCCTAGTAATAGTATACAGAGCACTTCAACAGATCATGTTGATGACAAAATAAGAAAAATCCCCTCTGATCAATATTTCAGAATTCAAGTGATTATCTTCTATTTTGGTTGACCAAAAATGTAATGCATTCATTAGGATTGGCTTTCTCTATAGGAGGCAAAATTGATCATTCATGAACTAGGATTTCTGGGGACTTACAGGTTCCTAAGTATTAATACTTGGTCTACAACTTGCTTTTTCATTTATTTGGGGTTGATTTTGAGCTTGGTGAGTTTGTTTCAATGAATAAAGAAACCCTTTCTCAGATGACTGGTATGTGAATTGTTACTTCATACATTTTGGAAAGCACAAGAGGTCACAGGGACACAAAAGGAAGAAATAAAGAGGAGAACACTCTGTGCTGATATACTTAGCATCCTTCCTGAGGCTGCCTTTGGGCAACTGGGAACTCAGTGAGACAAGTACTTTCTACATATTAAATAAACTTTTTTTCTTACAAGCTAACAAAAATGAAAGCATTTAAAACTTAACTAATAAACTATTTTTTTCCCTTCTCCAATAATAAAAGCTCTCTTTGGAATTGGTTTCCATATTTAGAAGAATTTCTTCCTGGGAAGAAAAGGAAAGCCTGTTTAATTATTTTATTTTTGGCAGTTACAAATATCAAAACTCCAGAAATGTAACAATGAACATGTGTATGATTTGTCTGTAAGTACAGAGAGCCATTTAAGCTATTATTGGTGCAAACAAAGAAAATTTATTTCAAATTTTAATTCTATTTTTTAAAGACTCCTTTAACTCTTGTGCATACCTTAGAGAAAATTAAATTTATATATCCTGGATTTTTCACACATTAGAAAGGGCAGATGACATCATTTCCCATCTGTGACTCAGGCTTCCTTACACCTTGTTACCCCCAATATAGTCCTCTTGCATCACGCTCTTATCTAGTTCTTTTAGTCTGACAATCTAAAACATAACCACACACACCCAAACACACACTCACACACCCACACCCACACACACACACACACACACACACACACACTTCTATGTTTATCATCCATCACCTTAGGGTCTTTGTTTATTAAGCTATTGAAGCATTTTTTTTCAGTGACACAATATTTATATTATATTCCATTTCTATGTCAACCTGTATCTACATCACTTTATATATATTAGTAGTTTCTGTGTTAATATATAATAATTCATATGCATTAAACTCCCATAGAAATCACAAATTACAAGAGTACGGACTTCAGAGACTATGGCACATTGTCAGAGAAATATTTTAAGAAATACTTTGATGCCTTGCAAATCATAACCTTTAAGATTTAGAACAGATAGCTCCTCAGAATTATTAGATTTTTTTCAAACAATGAAAGGTAACCCAAAATACAGAAATGCCATGTTTAATTTCATCTGGAACTGTCTGATCTATTTAGCTACTAGATGATATGGGAAGAAAATGTCAGCACTTTCTCAATAAGAAAATTGGCAGTTGGATCTGGCATTGGAAAATTTTAATAGGGATTTAAATTGTTATATATTGATGTATCAGGTGTTGTTCAGCCAGCTGGTAATATAAATGAAGAAGCTAAACAAACTATACTATGGCTCAAAATACAGAAAGTGTATGTTTAAAGAAAGGGGGAAAAAGATGAGCTTAAGAAGAACTATAATTAAATGATCCAGGGTTAAAATAAGTATAAATAAATGAATAAACCCTCAAAATAAGAGTCAAAAGGAAAGTAAAATGTTAATTTCCAGGCATCTGAAAAGTGAATGAAAGTAATTGATTACTTCTATCATCTAGCAGAAGATATAATTGGATACAAATATAAAGGGAATTTGATACATTCAATTCTTCTTCCAGAAAAAGTGGTTCTTTGTTTTTCATATGACTTTTTCTGCTCCATTCTATCATGTGTTTCTACGGCAAATATTTTTTTAAACCCCGAAATCTATTAGTTTTGAAAATCCTGTAGAAAGATATTGTAGTTTCCTGATTAAATTATTTGTTGACATTCAAAGAAAATATATTAGTAAGGTCAAAATAAGGGAAAGTTAGAAATAAAAACAACAGTCAGAAGGAACCATTTGTGCCCCCATCAACATCCATTCTGAGATGGATGCTTCTGAGTGTGTGCACAGTAGCTGGCAAAGCAGTGCACTGTGGGTACTTAGTGCTATCAATATTATCTGGAGAGGAGAATTAAATTATCATCAACTGATACAAAACACTGCATGCTTTGGGGGAGAAATACATAATCTAATGTTGGACAAAAAAAGGAATATTTTCATGATTTGTTTTCATTTGGAATAGTACTTCCTCCCCAGTTTCAACATTTTCTCTATCCCATTAAGTTTTATGTTTGTTTGAACTTCAAACAAAAATGCTGCAATACTTTATGACCTTTTAAAAACTGAGAGGAAAAAATCTGGCCCAGTTCTGAGTCTTGAAAAACCAGGGACCGCCACCCATGAGCAAGACAGGGCTAAGCATGATTTCTTTGAAGGTACAGCCACAACCTTTTTTCCTTATCTGTTCTGATTTTGTTTTCCACATTGACTCAGTATTCCTGGGCTCCTGATCTCTTATCTGCTTTTGT
Organism: Scalopus aquaticus; assembly: GCA_004024925.1. Classification (NCBI taxonomy): domain Eukaryota; kingdom Metazoa; phylum Chordata; class Mammalia; order Eulipotyphla; family Talpidae; genus Scalopus; species Scalopus aquaticus. The sequence goes on along the minus strand of PVIJ01000704.1, from coordinate 111,892 downwards.
CTCCAGCCTCAAACTCATAACTTGAACCTGATAGTTAATGTTGCTCCTCTATTCTGAAATTAGCTTCTCATATTAGCCTCTGATTTCCCATCACTGCACAGACAAGAGCAGGCCACTCCCATTGTGCACTCCATCTAGTCAAGCCTTTTTACTCTGGATCTGAAGAAGTGAGTGGAATAGAAAGGCTACTTCTTAAAATTTGGTGACAACAAGCACTTTTTTAGTTTCTCCTCAGTCTGTAAGTCATTCCCTCATTCCTGCAGTAGGCACACTTTTAAGACAGGTGGTAACAATGCTGCCTTCCTGGCCTTCACATCCCTCACCCTGAGTATGAGTGACTTGTTGCTAATTATTAATAATTAATAAAAAACATGATGGGAGACCACTTCTGAAATGAGGTTACAAGAGATTGTGACTCCCATCTAGTCTCTCACCTTTGCTCATTTTGATGACGCAAACTGCTATGCTGGGAGGCCTGGGTGACAAGGGCCTCGGAGTTGACTCCAGCCAACAACCCTGAGGAACTGGTCCGCCCACAAGCCCTAAGTGAGCCTGGAAGCAGCGCCCAGCCCTGTGAGGTCTTGACTGCAGCCTTCAGAGACCCTGAAGCCGAGGACCAGTGTGGCCTTTCCTGAATCCTAACCTATAGAGACTGGTGTTGTTTTAAAACAACTAAGTTTTGAGGTGACTTGTTAAGAGCATAATAAACTAATACAAGCTATAACAACTCTTTGGGGATTTGTAGTTTACAGACCCAACTGCCTAATTTAAAATCTTAGAATTTTAACTAAGAGAATTTTATTTTTTCACATGCATCTCTCCATACTTTAAAACTATGATTATATAAAAGAAAGAATGGAAGAATCATTCAGCTAAAAATGTCCTCAGTGACAAGATGGAGAAAGCAAGATCTAGAGCAACCGTAATTTCCCAAGGCAGAAGTCCAGCACTCTCAATCGCCTGCCCACCTGTCTTACACACATATTTGCAGACCTGTAACTCACCTCTCACACACTTCTCACTGTGCCATCCTACCTTGAAGCTGCTCTGAACAGCAACTGAAAACTATCATACAGGAGGCACTGCTTTCTGGATTGTTTGAAACCCAACAGACTATGTGCTTTTGCCACTTATTACTGCTAATCTCTTAAATTTTACTTCAAAATTTCTTTCAATTGCTCTGACAAGTTCTCAAGATAGTCAGTAAATCTTTCAGGCTAAAATTAAACCATGCAGATAGGTACTTTTTATGCACTGATCTGCATGTCCATCCCAGACGCTTCCGTGTGGTACAAATTTTGTAAGGTTGCAATTTGTCCAGCTCTTTTGAATTTATTAAGCAAATCAAGCACCTATTGTGTGCAAGACACCATGATAGGAATTCTGTTTGTCTGTGAAGAGGGGGAGGCTTGGGAGACTAAAATAACAGCACTTACCAAGGAAGGGAAGGAAAAGTGGTTCTTTGTATCAATATTTCTTATGCTTTGTTTCCTGCTCCATAGTATTAGGCATTTGATATATATTTATTGAGTATTTATTAAGTATTTATTCATGCATTCAACCAAGAATATGAAAATAAAACAGCATTCTAGACTTATCTGGATTCTGCACATGTGAAATTCATATCACAGTAGAGAGAAACGGGTAAGAAAAACCACCATTATCATAGTGTAATAAATGCTGTGGTGTGTGGTACGTTTGACAAAATAGTAATTCAGTGTGAGTTGCACACGATGGTTTAAAGATAAGCATTTAAAGATAAGCAAAGCAACATGGTAAGAAAAAAACTCCAAATACTTACAGTCTTTAAGGCTATACATTTTCTTTTTTAAAGAAGTTTTTAAAAGTTTGAAAAATTAAAAAACATAGGAGATAATATAATGATCTAAAAGTTCAATTTTATTCAAGTTCCGTTTTTAAGCAAGAACTCATCCTGTGCGCTCTTCGTACTGCTTGCTGCTTCATATTATAAAGCACAGGTTTGTTTGGCTTAGATTTATGAGTGGGGACAGATGTTTCAACTTCATCCTTCGTTATAAAGTTTCTGTTCCTTGATATTGTTTAGATCCATTAGTTCATGTAAGGGCTTGCAAGGTAGTTTTCTATTTCTAACATTCCTCATGCTTTTATTAATGGAAATTTTCCCACAAAGAAGCAATTTATTTCATTAATGATTAAATTACCCCAAAACACAGGAAGTATAAAGTATGAGGGCAGGATAAATGCCGCTTTATCCCTTTTTTCTGGCCAGCCATCAGCATCACCTGTGTGGCCCCAGCTAGCAATTTGTTACCACCTATCAAATGTGATCAGAGGGTTATTTTTTTCATCTAATCAATAATTTTTTTGAGTGTCACATATCCTTGGTGCACATATTTCTGCATATTGCTCTCCAAGTGCAGGGCGGTGGCATAATGCCTGTATTGTCGGTTAGAGGTTGAATGATTTCCTATGTCTGTCACACAGGAAAGCATCTGTACTGCTCCTTTTCTTTAATAAAAGAAATTTTTTTAAGATTTATTTATTTATTTATACAAGCTGGGGTGTAGGCCAGAGGTGTGGGGTGGTGAGAAGATTCACCAGAGACACAGTGGGGAGCAGAACAGGTAGATCGACCAAAGCACACTGCTGAGGAGAGCAGTGGGCAAGACAGGAGAGGTCTGCTGCGCCATGTGGGAAGCTCCCTGGTCAGGTATGGAACTCATTCTGCAGTGGCTGTGGACAGCTTCATAGTGCTGTGCTTAACCTGTTGCGCCACCAGAGAGGCCCAGTAAAAGAAATTATTAATAAATACAACAATACAAATTATTAATAAAACATCAATAATTTGTATAATGATTCATTTCGCTACTTTACTGAGGCTACCCACTTAGAAATACTCATCTGAACTCTGGAAGTCAATCTGCACATTCTTATTAATAAGTCAAACACAAGTCTCTGGCCATAAGAACAGGCAGTAGCAGATCTGAGCAGAAAGAAGCCTTAGCCCTCTTGTCCTTGAGGCCACCCAGCTGTTCTCTCTCAGATGTCTATTTCCAGAATCATAATGACCATCTACCACACGCAGTGAGTCAGGAGAAGTATGAATCAAGGATGATTAAATAAGAAAGATGGGGATGAGGTATCCATGAAAGAAATGTAGCAAAAATAAAGGGAAAAATGGCATATTCTGTGACCAACACAGAACAATGTTGACCTTGACTACTTTATCAGAACATAAAAAAAAAAAACTCAAAGCGGACATATCTGTTACAGAATCATCTTAGAGAAAAGAGAAGAAAATCCTACTCCTCCTGGCTTTCTGTTCTACCTTGCCTCCAAAAGGACAAGGTAGTCTGGGCCTAAGAGAGAATGCAATTTATCTAAGAGGAAACAAGAAAATTTATTCTGCTGAGACTATCTGGTCCTCCCTCTAATTCACTGCTACCAAAGAAGTTCCATGAGGGTGAAAGAAATTGGGACTCCTGGAGCCTACAGCAGCATGTAAAACAGGGTTCCAAGGTCACTCAAGATGGACCACCCTTTGCTTGCTTTATGCCAGCCATGCCAGCTTTCTTCCTTCTTATGGAACACACTAGACTCATTCAAACTTAGCCCTCGTGCTTTCTGTTCCTGGGGCCTGCAATGTTCTACCATTAATTGTTTACATGGTTGAAACCTTGTGTCCAACTTTTAGCTTAAATGCCATCTTTGTGAGTAAACCTTCCTGTATCCAAAGCATTGAACTTGTCCAACCCTCTCCTGCCTGTCAGTCCCTAGCACATAATTAAAATTTATGCTTTACACTATTAATCAATAGCTTCAAGTTTCATTTTATTTAATTGCTAATTTGTTTATTCTCTATCTCTTCCCATTAGAATTTAAATTTGATGAGAATAAGTATCTAATCTGTCTTGCTCACTACTGTAGTCACAACAAAAGCACAACAAAAAAGTGCCAACAAAAAAGTGATTGGCACATACATGAAAGAAACTCAATAAATATTTGCAGTGTGAAATAATATCTTTCCTCAATATCCTAATCTGTAACTGGGACTGATTATTCTATCTACATATGCAAGTTGTAAATCAAAGTAAATAAAAAGTACGTAAACATGGATCATATGAGATAATAAATACTAACTTCTATTATCACTGTTATTTACTCTGCGTTTTGAACTCTCAGCGCTAAGTATCTGGAACACACTAGGTTCTTAACAAATACTGGCTAAATAGGGGCCTCCCTGGTGGCGCAACGGTTAAGTGCTGCGCTGTGGAGCTGTCGGCAGCAGCGATGCGAGTTCGACGCCCGGCCGGGGAGAATCCCACATGGTGCGGCAAGACCTCTCCTGCCTTGCCCACTGCTCCCCTCAGCAGTGTATTTCTGATCTGCCTGTTCTGCTCCCTGCTCTGTCTCTGGTGAAGCCTCTCACCGCTCCACACCTCTGGCCAGTACCCCAGCTGTATGCATAAATAAATAAATCTAAAAAAAAAAATACTGGCTAAATAAGTTGCACTGAAGGGTCACAAATACTTACGGTTTCCATACATTCTTAGAATTATCAATGAAAATTTGGTACATCTAGAGGTGCTTTAAATACACATGTGTGTTTTTAAATAATTTTCTCATTTTGATTCCCTGGACTATGAATTTCCTTTCCTCTACCAGATGCATAACACCAAGCCACATTGTCTCTGTAAGGTTATACTTCTAACATACATGCCATTTCAGATTCTTCCACTAGTGGGTTCTGCTCCTAATAGCCAGATCTAGAACCCATACCTCTCCTTCAACCCAGGCCACTTAAGGAGTACTTAAATGTAGGACAGTTTTTTCCATGACCATCTTTTCCCAGTAGCATTATCCTTGGGACAGACACCTGAAACTGAGCTTCAACTGCAGCCTTTGAGAGAGAAGCATATTCAAGCCACACGCATGATAAGGGTCGAGGGGGAAAGTGGGAAGGAAGATCCAATTGCCACACAGTCAGCCCAGTCTTTCCCATTCCTCTTTAGGAGCTGGATTTTTTTAAGATATTGATATCTTCTTCCTCTGGTTTACCCACTAGAGCCTCTCTTAGGCACAGGCCCCAGAGTTTAGATCAGCCTTGAATATCTGTAACCACAGGAGCAGCTTTGGTTAGCTGGGCAGATAGAATGAATGGTTTGGGGAAAGGGAAGGGAAAGATTAGATAAAAACAAATCCATATCACTAAAACCAACTATTCTGAAGGGAAAAAAATCTCTATTGTGTTTTCCCTCTAAAAAGAAAACAAATATGAAACATAGCAAATAAACAGTCCAATTATTATCTTCTCTTAGATTTGAGAGCCAGAAGGCCTCTGAAGCCTATTTAGCTTTGTTCTTGCATATCTGGCACTATTGGTTTTCCTTTTATGAATAATGAAAATCTGAAATAACACAATATTACCCTTAATCATGTTTGTGCTACAAAAAGAACATCTCCTTGAAATACAAGCCTTTGATTCTATGATGCCTTCACAAAACACCACTTCTTGCCAACAGCTGGATCTTTTGTTATCAAAGAAGTGTTTGAGGCATGGGGATTATTTATTCCTTTGGTCTTCCTCCCATCTTCCTTTCCTGTCATACAGACTTGAGATTTGAGATAAGGGTGTGTACAGAAGATCATCTTCTTGCTTCCCAACCTCACAGCAGAGCTAGCATAACAAGCCAAGTATGTAGTTCTGGTGCACACCCACTGACTGCTTTTTAAACACTAGAACACAGCTGCCACTATAGGACCTAAGAAGATACTGAATAGTATCACCTTAATTTTACATAGTTTACCCCATAAATCCAAGAACATACATACATACACATATTACATCATACCAACATTCCCAAACCATACATCCCAAAGTACATATCTGTTATAAAGCAGTATTGCTTGCAATGCTTTTTGGCTATATAGAGTATTAATCATGGAGATTTCTATATATGTTTGTATATATTTTTTATGTTTTGTATGTAGCTATTATGTTTTATGTTTTTCTTACTTTCAAATGAAAAACCATGACTCTATATTGCATCTAAACTGGCTACTGGATGCTGCTTGAAAAATGAAAAAAAAATATGTAATGACACTTAAAATGTGAACATTAATTTAGTATTTAATGAGCACTAGTATGTGTCTCACACCAGCCTAGCAGTGGCTATAAGTGAAGACAGTTATTTCTGCTATTCAAAATCTTTCTTAATTTCTCATGGTAAGAATAAGACAGAGAAGGAAACTTTGGGAGGCTGGTGGTCCTGCTTGACCAATTTCACCCCACCCCGTTCCCATACCCCAGTAGATATATGTTGTCTTTTTATGCCTGCAAAGCGACTGTGATAGCAGTATGGGTAGTTTTAAAATAAAGATAGGCAATTTGTCTAGCCTAAGAGAGCTACCCCAAAGAAACTATCCACTTAGCCATATATCCTTTTAGTATGCATACATACACATTCATATTTTATGGACTTTGATCACTGTGTACCAAACACATCAGAATTTATCATCAAAACCAGAACATGAGTACTAGGTTTCCCCCATAGTTTTCTAACGTTATTTAAAGGATTGCATGCTATTGCATATGATGATACATACTTTAACAATGGCTCAACTAGCATGAAGTGCCAAGTTTCCTCTCATACAAAGAATACTGAAGGAAGCCTCATTTTTTTTTTTTAATAATAAATGCTCAGCAATTCAGTAATCCCATTTTGGGAGAAACTTAACACACTCTTTCTTCCTTTCCTACTTTATCACTTCTTCCGGTCTCCTCTAAGAATTGTGTAACTACCTTAAGACAAGCAAAGGACACTAACAAAAACCTGGTTGTGGAAATCATGGGACCTATAAATAGCAATGGGTTCCTTTGCCACTGGCTCCCAACGAAGATCCTCTTCTATACTTTTCTCAGCTGCTCCTCCCTGAAACACAAGTGCTTCTTGTTCAGTCCCAATGCCTCACATCTGTTTCTTCCTTCATATCCTTTTTTTTCCCCAGTCCTTCCTTCTCATGGTTAGTTAATTAAAACCTAACCTCAAAGACTCCTCCAATGTCAAAAAGCCTGACACCATCTGGATGTTGAGGCCCACTACTTAGAACATGCAAACACTTCAAACAATTGCTATACTTGATAGGGAAATTCTTTTTTTTAAAAGAGAAACACTTTAAAAAAAAAAACTATTTGTGCTGTATTCCGGTAGGAATTGTTCAAATTGGATTTAAATTGTGGCCAAATATGTACTCCATGTTCTTATTCAATTTTGGTCCTTTCAGGATAAAAAAGAAATAATGAGAGCTGGAATCATCTTTGATGACAACCAATCATTTTCTGATGACCTCAGGTTGAGATGAGAGTCAAACCAAACCAACAGAAATCATAATAAATCATGTAATTCATTGCATTACATTTGATAGTTTATGTTTAATTTGAGAATTAACACTTGACCACAAAAGATTGCAAATAATTAAGAAACAAGTCGTGGTGACAAGTTATTTTTATACAAGCCAAGAAAATAGTTTGTAAGTGAATGAGTTCAAGATTAGATCATAAAAATCACAAGTTCTGTGGGCATGAGAAAGGGACTGCCGTGAGCAGGCTCAGTTTTAATGCTAGGATAGGGAAAACAAAAGAAAATGTTAAGGGCCATTTTTTTTTTTTGCACTGAGTTTAGAAGAGTCAATTCAAATCAAATCAACAAATATTGAACCTGCAATGTGTCAGCAAATGTGCTAAACACTATGATAGATATAAAAATAAGACAATCACTATACCCAATAAACCGAAATAAATGTTTTAATATTTCTAATTGAAATAATAATGATCCAGATACCCCCATCAGGTATTATCACCATAGTTCACCTACCACCAACTCACCCATATTTTTTTTTAATGGGCCCTGCCTTTAAGATATTCTAGGTGAAAAGTTCTAGAGAATATTGCAAAAGAGATTATTATTTTTGCTTTCCATTTAATAGGCAGTGTATTTGAATTGCAGTGGATTTGGGTTACCTGAATTAGGTGGATAGCTATAAAAGTTTTCCTATAGTGTAGGTAATAGCCACCTTGCCTATAAAGTGGGAGAAGGGCTTTCAAGCTTTCAATATGAGCAATCTTTGAATCTCAGTAAAGTGTCTTGTTTCTGCACTTCACTGTGTTTTTTCAAATTAGGTTTGTTGAGGTAAAGTTTATATATCATTGTATCTGCTTTGGGAGCTATAGGTTTCAGCCTCTACAAATGTACAATAGGTAAACTAGGATGTTTTTAAATTTCCTACTGTAAGATAAATACACACAAAAATGTACTTTTATAATATTTTATTTAAAAATGCATAGCTGAGCTCATAAGAAAATAAGGATGCTCTCCAATGGCCAAAACCAAACCAAATGCAAATAGACTTTTGAGGGTAAGACAGTCCTAAAGTCTTGGATATCAGAGGACACTTACTGATACAAAAATCTAGGGCTTAAGTTTTACAGGCACACAGGAGAAAGGCCTGAGCCCAAACAAGCAGTATTTACATAAAACTAAGACCCTCAGAGGGCTGTGGTACAACCCTACACTCAATGAAAGTGAAGTTTCCCTACACATTGGGAGTTGGCAAACTCACTTGTCTCTTGGCCTTGACTCTAAATTAGGGGGTGAAAGAGAGCAGGAATTATCTTTTATGTGAAGAAGTATCCAGCATGGCTACCCTGTGGACTTCAGTTGTATTGGTAATTTTTTTTAATTGAAGTAGCGTTGATTTACAGCCTTGTTTGTATTTTGGGAGCAGAGGGTCCCCACCTTCATGGGTTATTACCAATGGATATGAGGATAATTGCTATATTACTCTTCCATTAGTATGTCTCATTCAGAGATTTAATATCTCTAAACAAAAAAATGCATTCTATAACAAATAAAACAAAAGACAGCATTATTTTCAGAATAAAAACCATCTAAGGTACAGCTAATTTCATGACAATTCTGCTTTTTCCACACTTAAAAAAATGCTTCATTTCAAGAAATTCTAGAAGTTTTACATATAATTGTGAGATGTGGCTAAGTACAGTCTCAAGAGTAAATCATTTCCAGGAGCCATGCCTAAGATTAACCATCATTATGTGGGCTCTTGGGATTAGTTCCAAGATAGGCTTTCTACTTAGTACAGCCTTTAATACAATAGCCATCATGGATCTAGGTCCTTGGGTGTAATGACAGAATCTATTGGCAGATCCGTAAGTTTTCTTTCACTACTAAGTTCACACTGACCTTGCACACATCTGATCCCTTCAATCACACATTTGAATTAGGTGCATGCTTACTTCTAGCCTGCATTTCATAGGCATATAGATTATCTCTTCAATAAGACATGAAACTCTCAAAGAAGAGAATTATTTGGCATTCCCTACATTGCCAAACAAATTTAGAGCTGGAATGGGGTATTATCTACTTAAAACCTTTCATACTACATTTAGGGTAACTACTCTTATGAAGTGACTTGCCCAAAAATCACAGGGTGTATCTGTCAGAGGATCAACAGAAAACAGATGGCACAATCTAATTAGAATAATTCAATGAGTTTATTTATAATAGGACCATGTGGATGGGACATAGAGAAACTACATTCTAATTCAGTGTCCCAAGGCTAGTAACACTTGGAAGAACTGTACCACTCACAGGCAGCAAAGGATAAGGATGTTAACAGAGTTTCTGGAGGAGATGACTGCAATGCAGTCTGCCTCGATGATATCAGGAATCTTCAGTTAAGGACTCACATATTCTAAAGCCAAGTCAAGTAGCACCACCTTTCCATTCAAGTGACTCCTGAGCTATTGTTTTTCTAATTCTAAATCCACTACAAATCAGAGCATAATTTTTCCCAGATTGCATTAAATGCCACATAAATTGAGTTGAGTTTGATTGAATTGAATGAAAACCCCAAAAGACATAAAATCTGGGCACCAAAGTTTGAGTGAGGGCCCCATGAGGGTGGGTCTCAGACCATCTCCTACTTTCAGGATTTGAATCAGATCCAAAAGCTGTACTCGGAAGCAGATGGGAAGCCACGGTAATGCCCAGGGCCAAGGGAGTAGAATGTTCCAAACAACCAGATCCATTCAGCATTCTCTTTTGCTAAACAGTGACACAACCAGCATATGGCAGGCTGGACACTGTGTGAAGTATGGGGCTATCGCCAAAAGCAAATCTGGTCTAGTTTAAAGAGACATGTTAGTTTTCAGAATTTGAGAGATAACCATGAAGCATCTTTCCATGTGAGATCTGGCAGGATAGAAAAAGTTCCAGTACTAGCAGTATTCTTTTGCTCATGCCTAAGAATCATGCCCAAGACTCATGCCCCAGTCAGAGGAGGTGCTGAATTCCCAAAGAAAGGAGTAAATGTACACTGTTCTGTGGGTTTGACGTCAGCTCTCCTAGATTTCCAAGAGAAACAATTAAGCAAATATAAACAAAAGACTCTTCCTAAGACCAATCATCAGACTGGAAACACCTGATAGGCATGGGCAAGGCAAGAACAATCAGCAGCACATTTCAGGATAATACAGATGTTTACTAGACTTCTCTCTTTCCTTCTCAAGTCTACAGTCAACACTAACAGTACCCGTTATGCCTGCATAGATATGTCTTCCTGGACTATTCTGATAATCAAGTGAAACAGTAAAAGAACATTTTGTAAAAACGTAGGCCTGTCTACATGTGACAATTATTGTTATCCATTGTGGGATGCCTAAGGATCTCAGACTGCCTAAAGGTCTGATCTCCATTTCTTAGGATAACTATTATCCTGGAAGATAGTTCTATCACTGTGCTGGTGTTATAAAGAGAGTTCCCCATTGCAGAGGGTAAATAAGGTGATGGAGCATGTCTTCTCAGGAGCCACTGCTGAATTCATGAATTAGTTTGCTCCTTCCCACCTGGGGATCATAAACAGCAGATGGTGAAGCTTGACTCAAAACCAAGAGAGAAGCTCAGGGTGCTGTTGTGTCAGAATGTGACAAAGCACTTCCATGCCTCTTCTCTATAGCAAAGCAAGAAGTCAGGACGGGTGACTAAAGAACCAATGAGAGAAGGACAATCAGATCTCTCAGAAATCCTTTGAGAAAGACTAGAAGTAAAAAATTGAAGACCAGAATAACACATTAATATCAACTAATTTTTGATTAGCAGCTAATTGTTGCAAATGAGTTTGTTGACCTCTTCCTGGACAACTAGGAAAGGCTGCCATCATGAAGTTGTCAAGCCAAGATGCAGCACCATACTGGGGAAATTTGTGATGCCTGGACTTCTCCAGGAGGCCAGGGCTGCTCAGGCAAAGTGATGTGGGTACCTGGGGAGGGTGACGAGGGACTAGCCTCCAGCCCATTCTGATCTGCTGCACAGTTCAGATTGGCTGTACAGACTAAGCAGGTTTTTTGGAGATTAGAATATATGGGATAAAAAAAAGAAAGTATTTTCAGGATTGTTTCATCTTAATACTTACTAAAATCTTGGAATTATCTATGTACTGGATTTCAGAATCAAAATGAACCGAAACCCTATTGAGAGAAAATGCTATCTGGCAGGACTTCCAGAAAGAAGAAAACAGGAAAATGCAGCCAATGCCAAGAGCTCCTCCCCTCCCAGTTCTGCTCAGGATCGTACAATCATATGTCTTCCCCCAAATCAGGTAAAACTTCCTACTCTCAGTGATTCCATGTTTCATAAAAATAAAACAGGCCTCAAATAACACTGGTCAACAAATTTTTACAAAAGTCATGTTACTGAAATAAAATTAGTCATTTCCTATCAATTTGTGTGTTCAACATGAATATGACAGTCAAATTCTAATTTTGGCTTTAGGGGTTTTTTTTTGGTAATTTGCAATAAATTGATGTTCACATCACGAAAGGCATGCCAATAGTAATAGGCCTATGGTTAATACCTGTAAAAAATCTAGTCATAGACTACTTCTTAGATTTCTTTTCTTGTCTCTTGTACAGCTGTTCAGGAATAGAATAGATGGAAGACGGTTTCCATTGTGCAAAAGCACAGCCTTAAGACTCTGTTTCAGGAATAGAATAGATGGAAGACGGTTTCCATTGTGCAAAAGCACAGCCTTAAGACTCTAGAAAGAGTCTCCATTCTTGTGGGTCATGAGTGAATTTCTAAGATGTTCATGAGGCCCTCAATATCGGAACAGAATACCAGAGTACTTTCCTTTCTGAAGAAAGGCTCCAGCTGCTGGTGGCGCTTTTGAGATAAAGTAATTGTGACATCTTCTAGAAGATGCCATTGTTGGAGTCTTGATCCTAACAATTCTGCCTTGTTCTTGGATAAGTCCAAATCATGAACCAGGTCATTTAGTTCTTCCTGTGTTAGTCTGTGTGGGGTTGATGATGCATCACAGTGAAAATCTGGATCACTGCATGCTGATGGAACAGGAGAAGAACAGGTCGGCTCACCCTTGTCCTCATCAGATGAATCAAGAGAATATTCTGCTGGAGGTTCTGGAATAGGAAGTCCCTCTCCATGTGGAACTGGTCTCAATGCAGACGGAATGTTTGAGTAGACTATTCTTGACTTCTTTTGCTTCGTTATTCCGCTGGAAAGAGGAGGAACCAAGCAAAGGTAACAGTCTTTTATGTGGCTGCTTGGCTCTCTCCACACCATGGGGTCTGCAAATGGCATTGATGGTCTTTTGCCATTTAACCACTGTGAAAGCTGTGTTGTACAAGTAGCACAGCATATACGCGGGGCCCAAGGCTTGTCTTGGTCACCAACCTTGCGTCTGAAGTAAAGATGATAAGCCTTCTTCACTTAAGAAGTGATACTTTTCTTCTGGTTGGCAAATGTCACTTCCCCACAAATAGAGCAGAAATTGTCCACGCTATTAACGCACTTTCGAGGCATTACTGTTCTGTATTGTGCCCAAATGTTTAAAATAATAACAGTTCTATGAAACAGTAGCTTAAACTGTCTCGCACAAAGTCTGAAATATTTTCAATGTTCAACCTTTCCTACAGGGCTTTCTATAGTGCACTGCTGACGTTAGCTTACTTTAGCAGCTGCCTGTCAGTAGTATTGCATTGCATCGGAAAATGTTGCAATCAACTCTGGATGATGTGTGCATGATGGTATTATGCAATGCGATGCAATAGTACATCATTCTAGGTTGATTTAGGATGTTGTTGCACTCCTTCTGGCTAAATTTACACGGTGAAACATATAAAATGAATTATATGAAATATCTTCAAAACAAGAGCTAGTAAAAAAATTTCAGGGCTATATTCATGTTCAGCATACCAAGATATTACAGATTAGGGTCTTTTTAAGTCAGTAACAATCTCACTGTTGACCAGTGTAATGAGGGGCTATGACCTATAGAATGCATTCATTATTTAGAATGACTTGGAATACTAGAATCAGTGAGCTATGGGAGGACTGAATGTTTCCTAAGACATGATTCCCACGCCTCCCCCCCAATAGCCAACATATATATGGCAAGTCAGACAAATCTCTATGATCAATACATAGTTGGCGTTGTGGGGGATGGTAGAGAACATTTATCTCTATATTTACCAAAAGGCTATTTAAAAAATATTGAGACTAAACTCACAGAGATTCAAGGTGAAAATACTTTTTTTTCATTGAATGATATAATTCTGTTGTCCATTTAATCATTCCACATCAGTGGTGATACCGCAGAGAGTGACATAGTTTCTAGAATTTGAGTATGTAGGTCATTACTTCTTAGCTATGTAAAACCAGTTTAACTTATTAACCTCTCTGTACCTGTTTCCTTAACTGTGAAATGGGGAATGCCATAAACCAATCTCACTCAATGGGCTGTTATGGGCATTAAATGAGTAAGGCACGTGAAGTGTTATATTACGATTATGGTTATTTTCAGGAAATTATTTCTCTGAACTTCCTCAGGATGCTTCTTTAGTAGTCAAAAAATTCCATGTTATAGCTACATAGTACTTCCTTTTTCTCTTTTCCTTAATTATTAATCTTATTTTAATTATTCTGTATCAGAAATGTAGTTACTATAATATGTCAAATATTTTTTAAAAGTATCAGTATAAGTAACATAAAGACCATGATTATCCCATACCAAGCATCTAATCTATGAGTTCTTACATGGACTTGTTTTTACAGCTAATTCCCACCCACACAAGTGAAAACTTCTGGATGTATATTAATTAGAGGATTTAACAATAGAGAAGAGAGGAAAAGCATGCATGTTGTTAAAAGTGATGTATTTGAAAGAAATCATCATTCTGTTTGGCTCTTCTTAGGCCCAGATGTACACATCTTTTAGTGCTGTAGGATTAAGGAAATCCTAGCTATGCAGCAACCCAAAGATCTATGGGCTAAACTAATTCAGTGTTCATCATACACCAAGAGAGCCAACTTCAGATACCACCTGATAGATTATGCTAATCACATTTTCTTTTAGGAATGTAGAGGGTAACAAGAAAAGATGCAAAGGAAGTAAACTGTCAGGGTAGATCTACCAAACCCCTCCTGTGAGTCAACAAACGGGTTTCAGCTCTCAGGTTGGGTTTCTGCCAAATCTGCCATGCTCAGCAGTCCAATTCCTCCTTTTTCTTGGTGTCAAGTGGCACCTCCAATGCTTGGGAGAGAAATTATCTTTGCACAGCAGGATAATTACAGAGAATAGGCCACAGAACACAAACACAAAATGACATTATTTCTGCCTTTTTAGTTTTTCCCCCTACCTCCTAATTTTGTCACATGACCTCTGCATTTTCTGCAAGTTGCTGGTTATTTTCACAATATCAACTCTTTCAGGCAGCTTCTTTTTGTAATCATGTGGCCTGTTAACTCTATTATATGAGGGTACAGATAATCAAATCATATTCTTCACAAAACTCAAATTGGGTACTTTCCCTCTAGCCCCCCTGTGTACCCTGTTTTCTTCCATTTAAATCCTACTAAGAAAACTCCTGATCCTCTTCTACTCTCCAAGGTGAACAGAAGACACTTCCAGTAATATGCATGATCTCTTAAGCCCTAGAGAAGTTAATTTCCGGTAACATAAAAATGGAAAACTATGCTCAATATCAGGACTCCAAACACTAAAACAGAATGTATTTAAATACTTCCTTGTTTATGTTTCTGTTTGTGTGTCTCACTCATAAATTTTATTGTTAGAGTCATGCTATTCAATCCTTAATTTCTTTTCCATTGTGCTCTGGAGCATATTTCTCTACTTTAAGGAATCTGAAGACTGGTAGAGACCATGAGTTATATTTCTTTTAATGGTCTACAGAGTATAATAGTGTTGGATGTTTAGCAGATCTTAACAAAAAGACCTGTTTGGCAGAAATCAGATGATGGAAAGAATAAATATATGCACATTCTAATTTCAGCTGATTTTCACAAAAATTAAGACTCAAATCAACTCAGTTGTCCTGAGCAATAAGCTCTTCTGTCCCAGTTACCCTTAAACCAAACAAGTTTGATGCAATGACATGTTGTTCTTCACATATTTAATGCAGTTCTCAGTGTCATTCATGAAAACATAAGTAACCTAGATTTTCCAAATAGCTAGTTTATATATTATTTCTAATATATGTTTCTAATGCATATAAAAAGTTATCAACCTTGCCTTTAGTTACACATATATGTATTCTAAACATGCTCATATTTTTATTTTTATCCTTATCCTGTTTCCTTATATATAAAAAGCCCACATTACTATTTAAAGACTTTCAGAACTCTACCTCTGCACAATTATTCATAATGCAGACAAATTAATTAATGTGGTTCCAATGCAAATTAATCAGCTTGCTTTTTTTTAAATAACTTCCTCATTCTTGACTGTTCTTTTATACACACGCACACTTCATTTTATCAATCCCAGAAATTACTTTCAGTTATGATTTAGGTGTCCTTGAGGAGCATACACTGAAGGGAAGAGTGTGGATGTGGCATCAGTAGGAGCCAGGGTTTAATCCTATCTCTGCTTGGGACGCAAGTCTACAGGCAGGCACTTTGCCAACCTTTGCCCTCGCAAACCTGGGTAGGATGAGTCTCACCCTTTGCCCTCCCTCTTTCATCACAAGTGCCCTGGCTTACTTCAGAGTTCCCACTCATTCATATACACTTCAGAATATATTTGTCAGATGTATTGACAAAAACTTTTGGAGATGGCGGTTGGGATTCATTAACTGGTAGAACAATATCTGAGAGAAAAAAAAAATGTCAAGTTTGTTACATTGAACTTTCCCACTTCCCAACATCATGCTTCTCTTCATTTACTCAGGTTTTCTTTTATGCACTTCAATGTTTTAAAATTTGTTTATAAAGTTTCTATGCCTCTTTCATTAGACTTACTTCCAGGTATGTTATAGCTTAGTTTGCTACCAAAAAGGAGCAGTTTCTTCTATTTCTTTAGTTTCAATACATGGGTTTTATTTATTTTTTCTTAGTTTATTAGGCTGGTCCTCCAACATGGTGCTAGCTAGCTAGCAATAAAGATATCGGGCATCTTGTTTGGAATTAAAAAGATTCTCTTTCATTGTTAAATAGTATGCTAAGTTTAGATGTTTGGTAGCGACAGTGTACCAAAAGATTAAGAAATCTCTTCACTCAATTTGCTAAAAAATGTGTGTGTGTGTTTTTTTCATTATGAATGGGTGTTAAATTTTATCAAACGTTTTCTCTTTATTTGAGAGATGATCAGAAATTTGCCCTTTTTGATGTGGAGAAAAAGGAACTCTTCTACACTGCTGGTGGGAATGTGAACTGGTCCAACCACTATGGAAAGCTGTATGGCGATTCCTCAAACTGCTAAACATGGAGCTCCCATACGACCCAGTAATACCACTTTTGGGAATTTACCCAAAGGACACAAAAACACTAATCCGAAAGGATACATGCACCCGTATGTTCATTGTGGCACTATTCACAATAGCAAAGGTATGGAAGCAACCCAGATGTCCAAAAACAGATGATTGGATCCAGAAGATGTGGTACATATACACAATGGAATACTATTCATCATGGAAAGAAGATAATCACATGCAATTTGCAGCGACATGGATGGAATTAGAGGGAATCATACTCAGTGAAATAAGCCAGAAAGAAAGAGAAAAATATCGAATGGTTTCACTTATAACAGGACTATAAGGAAACCAAACAGGAGAGAGACACTCGGGGTGGGGGGGGAGGGGAGGATAAGGGCACAAAATGGAATAGAAAAGAATACAAGGGACCATGGAGATGGATCACGGGTGAATTGGTGGTGGGCTACCCAAGGGGAATACAAAATGTAAAAGACATAAATAACAATAAAAATTAAAAAAAAAGAAATTTGCCCTTTTTAAATTCTGTTAACATGTTAAATAACATTAGCAAATTTTCTGATTTTAAAATGTCTTGCAATCTTGGCATAACCCTATCTGACTTTGATTTATTATTTTTTCTCTTATCTAGAATAATCTAATGTTATTTTCAATGGAAATATTTAGTATCTGGAAATAACCTACTGTGGGGAAGAATGAATAGAGGGTAGGACAGAGGAGTAAAAGAGGAAGGGGTGGGAGAGGAGAGAGAGAAAGAGAGAGAGACTGAGATTGCAAGAGAGAACACTAATGATGTTATCTCATTATCTCATGTTACCTTAGCAACAACTACCTGGTCAAATTGAATTGCAAGGACTGATTGAGTATACATAAGTATATGTCAAATGCTTTAAGAAAACTCTTGAATGTGTGCCTTACAGAACTTGCATTTCTATGTCACTGAATTTGGGCTCCAAATGAGCCTGAACATGAGTGTATTAATATGATTTCAAATAATAAACAAGCTTATTGAGAGTGGACACTGTAGATATGTGGTGCTTTGGGAAACAAACGTACTTGAAAAAGAGAGGTAGGGATATGACAAGTAAGGAGGGTGGAAAAAAAGAGAAAAAGGAATGTAGAAGGAAGAGTTCAGATCTGAGATTTTTCTGTAGAAGATGAAATCAATTCCCACTCACATTAATCCAAAAATCTAGGTAAGTCATTTGAGCACTCAGATAAGTTACAGTTTATGTTTAGTGTTCTCACTCAGCACCATCAACTACAGGTATCATAATGTTAGGAAAATATTCAGCTTCTCATCAACCGCAATGCCTCTGGAAACACTGTTTTACATATAAATAAAAGACAAAAGCAAATGCAAAAGATGGGACCTAACACCAACTTGGCAAGGTATCTTTCAGTGATCTAAAGGAAGAGAATGAACTCAAGGGCCAAGCTGTGAATGACAGTGAATTTTGGCTTTGCCATTTGCTAGCTGTGCAAGCCTAAGAAAGTTACTTAACATCTCTGTGCTTTAGTCATCTCACTTATAATAGGAATGATAGTAGTTAATTCATAAAATAATTATGAATTATATGAGTTAATATTTGTAAAGTACTTTTTAAAATTCCAAGCATACATATAGCAAATGTTATGTTTGTAGGTAAATATATGCATTTAATTCATTTGCTTTCTATGAGAGAGAAATGAACCCAAGGAAGGTTTGCTAAATTGATCTGAATGAAACAGCTGTTTGGAACTTTGGTAGTATTAGATAATAAAACCAAAATAGTGAAGTAATAAAGAATTGTCCTGTCCATAGTTCTCCAAGGTTGAATATGGAAACAGCACTAATCTAGTTTATTGAAAACAGCTGCAGCCGAAAGCTGCAACCATGTCTTCATCTTCCTCCAATACTGGCCGTAATGAGGCAGGGATATTTAGTAAAGACACAAAATGCTTCACAAGCATGGCTGGGTTTCACTTAGCTCTCCTGGGCCTCTGCCTATCCAAAATCAGCCTAAAGAGCCTGCAAGAGAATTCTCTGAGCGGGCATGTGCTGAGGGCGAAGGAAAGTACCTCACTTGTTTACTGTCCTCTCCCAGCTTCTCTCCCAGGCAGCTTCAAGGGGACCAGAGAATTACTTGGGACTCCTATCATTTGAAAATATATTACCCAGAAGTTTGGGGGGAACAACATATTTAAATTATAAAATGATCACACAGATTATAAAATATGCAAATTACAAAAGTTAAACCATGTTGCTGAGTGCAAAAGAAATAGAAAAGTGAAAGTTACCATGAATAAAGGACATTTTGGCCCCTCAGAACTCCATCCTGAGAGCCCTTTGGGTTCCAGCTGCTGCTTCTCCAAGCTGGCTCTCAAAACCACTCCTTCCCCTAGCGGCTGACAGGCAGTTGTCCACGAATGTGTATTTAACCAAATTGTCTTCGCTCGGAAATATGTGAGGAGGGAGATCTCTTACACACGGGCAAGGGGCACTGAGCAGATGCAGAAAACATCAGTACCCAAGAAGATCGTGCCAATTCCTGGATTGGAAAGCATCCACCTATTCCCACATGGGGACTGCATCCCTCACTGATAGTGCTCTGAATTATAAGCACAAGATTCAGGCTATTACTCAAAATTTTATTCAATTAAACAACAGGCACAGAACTCCTAGCCTAGTCTCTGGTTTGAGCAGGAATGAGGAAAATAGCCTTTCATGTACACTTCTCGAAGTGGATGAGAAGCTTGCTATGGTGGACAAAACGAAGTACACTAAGTGTATAAAATCTTGTTATTTAGGGCCTCCCTGATGGCCTAGAGGTTAAGTCTCAGCGCTATCACTGCTACCGCCTGAGATCAATCCCTGGCCAGGGAGCAGCACATATGGCGAGGCAGACCTCTCCTCACCCACTGCTCCCCTCAGCAGAGTATTTCAATCAATCCGCCTGTTCTGCTCCTCACTCTGTCTCTGGTGAATCCTCTCACTGTCCAAACCTCTGGCCTACACCCTAGTTCCTCTACACAAAAATAATAAAATAAAATAGAATTTTTGTTATTTAATTTTTTAAAACCCTAATGGAAACATAATGGGCATACGAAAAACCACGTATATGTAATGTGTGCAACTTGAGTTTGGAGATTACTGTACATCATGTGACCATCACCACAATCTATGCCATTAACACAGTTGTGCAGTTCTTGACATTCAGACGGACTAATTCTCACACATTACTTGGTGGTGACACTGGGTATCAGGTTATGAATTTATTCACGTAACACAATCACTTTTGTAGTAAATTTATCCTAAGTTTTCTTGTCAAGACAGATAATTTTAGAGAGAGGGTTTAGAAATTATACAATAGGGGAGGGAACTAGTCACTACATATTACTTTAAGTGACTGGCTGGCTGCCTGTCTATATAGTTCACCTTTCTGTTCTTCACTCAAAAAAGAAAGCTAGCAGAACAAAATACATTCATCATTTTTGTTTGATTGTTTTCAAACCAAAAAGTGGATTATTTTACATTAAAACCCACAGAGGGAGTTCCTATTCACCCGGCTGTCTCGTTGAGCCTTTACTTACAAATCTCTAATAGAAATAAGATTTTTGAAGGTGAAAAGCACATAATTTCAGAATTCACAAGTCATTGTGTTGTTAGAAATTTAGGCAAGTTGCTAACTCACAGCTGGTCCGTGATGGGTGCATGCGCAAACCAGAGGGAGCCACATGGCATCCTGAGCAAGACGAGCCAGAGGCAGCAGGAGCGTGGAGAGACAGAAGGACGAAACAGGGGAGAGCTCCCTCGAGTTGGGAAACAAGAGGGGCTTCTTCCACCACCCAGTGCCCACCCACAAAGAATCAGTTTTCCTGGTTTCCTGCCCTTGAGTGCCGTGAAGTTGTTTTGACTTTATGAACCAGATTAAGACTTTTAGAGACCTCATTAGCCTGAACATTGTTACAACCTCCTCTCCCCCTGCTATGTAATTCAAAATAAAAACATTTTTAATGCAGAAATTGTAATTCTTTTACTGAAAAGTCAAGGAGTTTCTTTCTAAATGTTCTAATTGTGAAATTCAGGTAAGAGTGCCAAAGCTGAAAAATTCTCATTTCTTTGACTACCATTGCTTTTCTGGTGGCCAGCATTAATTGATTCAAAAGAGAAAGGAAAGTTAAAAAGTGAAGAAGAATGCAAAAACACAAATTTGAAGGAATATATGCCCTCCCATGTTCACTGCAGCACTATTCACTATGGAAGAACCTAAGCGCCCAAGGATAGATGAGTGGATAAAGAAGATGTGGTATATAGAAACACAGGAATACTACTGAGATGTGTGTGTGTGTGTGTGTGTGTGTGTGTGTGTGTGTAAATAAAGATGAGTTCTTGCCATTTGCAACAACATGGATGGAACTGGAGGGAATAATACTAAGCAAAATAAGTCAGAAGGAGAAAGACAACTAGCAGATGATTTCACTACTGAGTGGAACACAGAGAAACAAAACAAAGGGTCAGATAAAATCAATCCAATAACAAACCCTAGAAATCTGACTGGAATGCAGGGTACAGGGGGAAGGGCACAAAGGAGGGGTACAGTGGACCGTGGTGGATGACAGGAGCCTTGGTGGTGGGTCTGGTCTGAGGACTTGCATCTGAGGATGTGTGATTTATACCTCTGACTCACAGTGTTCTAAACCAACATTACTTCAATTTAAAAAAAAGGCTGGTGAGGAAGAGAAGAGGAGGGGTGGGGGCCCGAAGGAAAAGGAGGGAGAAGATATACTGAATTCAGCTCTTTATTCCTTATTGAATAAGGTCTTAAAATTTTCAGTGACAAAATGCATGCAATTTTTTCAATGACTACTTCCGAAATTACTTTCAGACTGTTTTTCCCTAAGCACAACCTGCCAGAGAAAAGCCAGAAAGCGCCTCATTCCGGTGGGGGGAAGGCGCTGTGTCTGCGACGCCCGAGCACCCAGCAGAACCTGCCACAGTCGGTGCCTGTACAATATTCACGGAGTAATCCATGAGAGCAAAATGACTGTTTATTTTAATATAATAATGCAACTAACAGATTTTTAAAATGTAGTCAACCAGTTGTTTTGCCTCAAATAAACAGCTAACCTTGCTCAGTGTCTTTCTTGAGAGTTTTGTGGGACGGGCCTGTTTATACGCTGAATTGACTGATGAATCTTTTTTTTCCTGTAAAAGGACAGAAGGGTCTACCTACTCTGCCCAAATTCACTCTGTCTTGCCTGTAGTTTTCTTTCAGTCCAGATCATTTTCTCATGTCACAAGCAACTTGACCTTGTGTTCAAGTCTAGAGCACAAGCTGGTGCTGACAGGGAGGCTGGAACTGTGCGCACCTGAGGCTCCGCTCAGCCAGCCTGAAGGCAGAGCTCCTCCACAGAGAGAGAAGCTCAGACGTGGCAGGCGCGGTGCCCACCTGCCCTCTTTACGCTTGTGGCTGCTCCTCCCTTGAGTCAGACCAGACCAAGATTTAGATTCTGCTACTTACCAAAGGGGTAACCTTGGGCAAATCTCCAAGCCTCAGAACCCACACCTTCAGCAAGAATAAGACTGTATGAGGATGATAGATATAAATCCCTAAAACCTGAACTATGGCTGGTGTTTGTTAAATGATTTTATCTCTTTCCCTTTTGCTCCCTTTCCCCACCTCCTATGTACCTAAGCAGTGCTAAAAAGACAAGAACTGATATTGGCTCCCCAAAGTCTCCCTGTTGTAAAGTACCTCATGCAATTATTGCCAAAAACATCCCTTTCCATAGTCTCATGATGGAAGCAGCTAGATTAATTTCTCAGTAACCTCTGAGAACAATTTTATAGATTTTTCCATGTTTGTTCAGGCACAGGAGAAATGAGACCTGAGCTCTTGGTGCCGAAGTGCTTCTATTACTGACTCACTAAGATGACAGTAGAAATCAGGAAATAAAATGCTCATCCTAAGAACCACTAAAGTGGCATGAATGCAGCCTTGCTCATTCCAGCTGATCTAATCAGGGCCCTCAAAGTAAGGAGAGAAAATTGCTGCAAATATCAAGTAATACATTAAAATCTCATGAATCAATTCTTTTCTACACAGAAACAAAAACAGAATGATTCCTTTCCCTTGAGGTGATATGAATATGCACCTTCCTCAAATCTCCTTCATCAAGAGGCTGGAGGTAGGGAAGGAGCACAGATGGGTCACTGGTGGAGCTGGGATCTGATCTGATCTGATTGGAACCGATGGGCTGGAGGATCTCAGCAAGGGTGACTCATGCTCCAGAAGCACATTCAGCAGCAGAGACATTCACTCCTCTGCCACTGCATGGAAACAGCAGGAGTGGAACACACACAGCCTCTAGAGAGAGATCCCGGGGACACGTGCCAGAAGCTGCGAACCCTGGTGGATCTTCTCTATCTCTTTGCTTACCTCCATCGGCCCGCTTGGCTGCTGCTCCCATTGCTATATAACATAGCACCCCAGGGTTGATTTCTGTGTGTGATTGTGGACAAATCATTTGACTTCTCAGTCACCTATCAGTTCAATCAATGAATATTTATTGAGGATCTTCTATATGCCAGACACTACAGGTGCTGTGAATGTGATGGTGAGCAAAAGAAGGTCCAGACCCCGTCCTTATTAGATAATGAAGAATTGGGTATTGATAATGCGTAATAGCAAGTGGGACAATGACTAATAACTGAAGGAGGTGACCTAGTTTAGGAGGTCAGAGAGCACAGCTTGGTGACCAGATTGCTTTCTGGATTGTTATTCTACACTCACTTCCTCAGTTGCATGCCTTTCTGTTATAATGAGCACAGAGGTTATATATTCAGTCTAGTGACATAAAACCTTGTAAAAGCAAAATAAAAACACAATCAATGAGTATGTTCAAAGGGACCAAGAGTCTGATTCATCCATTAGTGAATCTTGGAATAAGCCCTGAAAGGTAGATAGACTTTTGGTGGTGGGATAACACATAACAGGGGTAAAGACAGGCACTGTGTAGAGAAGCAGGACACTGATTATTATTACTGAACCTGGGTGAAAGTGAGCGGTGAGAGCAGGGGGAGGTGAGATTATCTCTTCAGGGCTCCCAGGGTTGAACCTGGAGCTGGGATTAGACCGTATAGTGGGAGGCTAGGAGGAATTAGGTAGGATTTGGAATCGATAACAGGGAATGAAAGGGACCTAATTTTTTGTATATCTAGATGGTCTCTTGGCTTTTTTTTCCGCTTAATTTAGAGGTAGTTCCCATTTGTAAAACAGCTCCAGAAATATAAAAAGTAGATGAAGAAAATAAAAATTATACATAATATCACTTACCAAGAAATTGTCTTTACGTTTGAATACTTAGTATAATCAAGGGAAAATAAATGAAAATAAAGTGTCCCCTTAGTATTCATTAAAACTCTTTTATTAAGCATCATATGGGAAGCTTTGTCACAAAATCTTAAGAGTGGCGTAAAATCTGACCTTCTGATTGAAATATAAAAACCACCTGGCCCATTCAAAAAACTTTCTGTATTTATCACCTTTTATTATTCATTCAATGAGCTAATCCTTGTGGAAATAAGAAGATACAATATTAGAAGACAGCACCCCTGACTTTGTGGCTCTTACCATCTAAATACAGTGACAAGACTACATATGTGAAACTAACAGAAATATGAAATCCTGAGATAGCATGGCCACCAAAAGGGCTATAAATCAGTCAGATAGAAGCTCTGGCAACAATAATCCGCAAACAACCAAGCCTATTTAGCAAATAAACACTATAAATAAGTAAATGCATAAAAGAAGCCAGTTGCAGAAAATATCAACTATTAAAGACCATCATGGAAAGCCTTGTCATCGAGGAGAAAGTGGACTGATGAAAAGGCAGCCATGATGTGAGCATTTCAGGGTGCTCCATTCTGTGTCTACCACACTGCACGTTCAGGAGCTTTAAAGTGAAAAAGAACTTGGTGAAGTAAAAAAAAACCAAAAAACAGAAAGAAGCCAATATGGCCAGGCACACCAAGATGGCGGAAATGGGGTGAAGAAGGGCTGTAAAGTACATGATCATGTGCCTGGTGGAGACCAGCGAACAGTGTGGTCTTAATTCAAGTGCTAGGGGCTGTCATTTGGAGAGATTGGATTAGCAGGCTAACATGATTTAATTTGCTTTTTCAAAAGACCTCTTTTTATTGCTGGGCACTAGATGCTGTGGTTCCAGTAGAAGAAGGGAGACTAGTTACCATCATCAGTGTGAGATTATTACTGCTGGCTGGTCACCAAAATCCAATGTTTCCTTCTTCCTGGATGCAAAGTTCTAAGACATTATCCAGCTTCATTATAGCCATGTGTCATGCTTATCATTAGAAAGTGAGGAAAGTAACATATATGATTTCTTCCTTGTTTGTTTGAGAAGAAACCCTTAGCTCTGGGTTTTGGTTTGTTCTGCCTTAAGTTGGATGGAAAGGGGTTCACTAGACAAATTATTGCTGAGTCCCTGGCTAAATGTGTTAAAGCAAAGCTACTGCCAACATAAAACAATCACATCAGACTTTTATGGTAGAGGAAAACTAAATTCTTTGTTTTCAAAGTATTTTAAAGTATTGTTGGGATTCTTATTTTAGCAGCATAACCATTTTATTTAACTAATTCACAAGGCAAAAAGTGCAGCAAGCTAACACACATGTAAGCTTCTTCATGGGCTAGATCCAAGGCTGTTAAAATGGGCATTGTCCTTTGGAGTTTATTATTTAGTATTGAACCTGTGATTAGAAGAGCAACTTTACCAGCTATTTATATCAACTAAAATAAGAGCATAAAAAATTTAAGTGATCAGCCAAATGTTCTTCTCCTTGGAAAAGAGCTAAAGATAGCAAAACTTCCTATGTGTTTTTTCCTATAACTATCAAAGCCCATTTTGCGAGGTAAATTTCAAGGTTTGGACTTGTTTTAATGCATGAGAGCCCCTATATTTAGCAATCTAAGCAAACAAAACAGCAGTTAGTGACTGACAGGGCGCTCAGCGATATTTCCTGATAGAACATTTCCACAGAAAGGAAAAGAGGCTGATCTTCAGGTGTCCTGCACCTCCTAGGAGCCATCCAAAGTACATTGTATTTCTTATATCATCTATAAAAGGGACATTTAAAAAGCTAAAAGGTAACGGAAATAAAATTAACAGATTATATTCATTCTTCTTGTGGCAACACCTAAAAGGTAGCTCTCTAACATTATATTCTGCCTTCCAACTTACCACTAGAACCTTGACTTTCAGGCAGGCACATTAATAGGCTAAAAAAATACTACATTTCCCAGCCACCCTTGCAGCTAGGAGTACCCACATGTAGAGTTCCACCCAATGCAATGTAAATTGAAGTACTATTTGAGGCCTCAGGAAGTCTCCTTAAAAGAATCCCTCTGAAGAATGCACTTCCCCTTCTCTGCTATCTGTAATACAGACGTGACCTTGAAAATGCACACCAAGTACTCGGGTTGGCAGAGCACAAAGAGAGGAGCCTGAAATTCTAAAGCAACCGTGTCAGCCCTGGACTAAATTCTTTGGAACGTCCTTTAGGTAATACGGAAAAAATTATCTTGTTTAAGCTACTATTATTTGAATAATTTTCCTTTTATATGCAATCAAGCTTACTTCAAAATTGACAATTCCCCATATGTTTAAATGTAATTTCTAAAACCTTCAGTCTCTCAGGTCTCCATTGATTGGTCCCTTATCAAGTACTAGGTTCTGCAGAGACTCAAAAGAGCCATATAACCATAAAATATTGTCTCTTCATATAGTCCCTCAGCTGGGCAGGCAGAAGCAGCAGAAAAAAATAATAACTAAAATTGAATAGGACTCTTACCTATGGATTATGACTCTTACCTAAGAAGTGGAGAGAAGTTAACTGGGGCAGGGATAGAACGGGGAGGTTCTAGGTTCCCTGCTCCACCCAATGAAGGGCGAAGCTGAGCAGCTAGGGGAAGCTAGAAAAGGACTAGGAGAAGGACCAAGGAAGGAAGGAGAGAAAGAGACCAAAGGAGGCACACGGAATAGAAAGAACTGTGAGAAGGCATGCTTGCTGCTCAGCCTGGAACTTATACCAGGGTCTTGGGGTACATGGAAGGAGACATTGAAAGAGAAAAAGACATGGGTGAGAGACCCACGGGGAAGCTGGTAATGACAGCTTTTATCTTGACTTGTATTTTGATTTTGATCTTTTCCTTCCAGACTTGCCTGGTCCCATCTGTCTCTCTCCTCTGGATCCCAGCAGAAGGTGCCTTAGACTTGTGGCAAGCTTTTGGGCCTCAGAGGCCCTGTTTTGGGCCAATCCTACTTGGCTGCACATTTACCCATGAGAGGGATGGGTAACTCCGGGTGTTTAACTGGAAACTATTTTTACTATATTCTTACCCTTCTCTATATTACACACTAATTGTATTAAACGTTTTTCTATTGAAGGTGTTTACACTAAGAGTATGTTTTGTCTTGATGTGGTAGATGGAAAAACCCATTTACAGCTTAGGGGTCTCAAGGTACTCCTCATTCTGACCACTAACAGAGGCAATCCAGGGAATTCTCACACGTTAATATTTGTCCAGTTATTTAGATAGATGGTGCGCTAGATAATGAGAAACATAGATAGATAGATAGATAGATAGAGAATAGATATAAGATCTTTCTGGATTTTATAA
Organism: Scalopus aquaticus; assembly: GCA_004024925.1. Classification (NCBI taxonomy): domain Eukaryota; kingdom Metazoa; phylum Chordata; class Mammalia; order Eulipotyphla; family Talpidae; genus Scalopus; species Scalopus aquaticus. The sequence goes on along the minus strand of PVIJ01000704.1, from coordinate 84,403 downwards.
GCTTTTTTTGTGTTTATTATAAGTTTTAGGACCTAATACTAAATAAGTTTTCAATATATCGTGATTATTAATGTTTTGTTTTCATTTTGTTTCTTAATTAGAAGAGGTACTGCATGGTAAGTGGAAAGTCTAGCTTTTTGCTTGCATGCTGGAAGATGGCTGAAAGGTTAACAGTCTTAGGGAAGAAATCTTTACTGAGACTTCTCTTTAAGAAAACTTGAGACATGTTAATAACACAAAATGATTACCTTTTTCTGAGAAACATTTCAAGGCAGGCTGGTAAAGCACTGACAGACCAGACTTAGACAGAAGTGCCAGGGCAGCCCATGACTGTAATCAATCATAACAATTTGTCTGAAAATCCACATCCACTGTTCTGTAGCGCTTGCTTTCCTTTCAACCCTTTCAACCCTGTTCTAACACTTTTTCTGAACTATTTTGTTGGTAAAAGGTTGGAATCTGCTTTTTTTTCTAGTTAAATTATTATAGCTGTTTTGTTTTGTTTTTTAATTGGAAAGCTGTTGAAGCACAGGTCAGTCTGTGGATATATTTTCTTTGCAGGCTTTGTCATGGTTCTCCAGGCCAGTATCTTTAATCAAGTTTCATCCCATCACTGGTGGCCTTAACTAGATGTGAGTACTGGTGACCACCAACTTCTTACATAACAGCCAATTACCTTTTTGTCTGGATTTTAAATACCATTTCCCCTAATCTAGCCATGGGTATCCCTCTTGGATTAAGATTTCTTCATATATCATTAAAGCTCCTCAAGTTTTCTTAGGAGTCCTGATGTTGCAACGCTTCTGCCTAAGGATGGCAAAGTTAGAGTCAAAGGGAAGAGACACTAATGACAGAGCTTCAGGTACCAACAGAAAAACACAAGTGTCACATGGGGTGACAGGGGCTCATTTGTCCTTCTCAGTAGCATTAGCCAATGTCCTCCACCTGGGCAGTGGTAAATCTGTCTGCTAAGAACAGTCTGTTAGTCCATAATTGGACTAAACTCATTTCTTAAACAAATTATCTGGGTCTTATAATCAGGGTCTATAATAGCTGCAATACATGCTGGAAGGCTAATAATGCATGAATTAATAAAGGACGCACTTTAAGCAGCTTCTTAGATGCAGATAATGATATTAATAAAAATGAAGACTCAAATGGCAACTTCCAGTTTAAATATGCATCACATGCTGAAGTTCATTAACTGTGCAGAAAAGCAAAGAACTGCAAGAAATTACTCATAGCAGAACTATGCCCAAGTTATTTTATTAGCCCCTAGCAGACTTTTTTTTAGTTATGGTAACTGATAGCAAGTTCTATCTAAGAGTTTTCTGTTCCTATGGGTATTTATTTTGGCAGTAAAATTAATAAACTACCCTTGGGTATTATATTTTTAAAAAGAAAATGGAATGTGTGAAGTAATAATTGGTTCAAATTCTTGAAACATATTCAATAAGCTTTGTCACATAGGTAGCAATGATGTATAAATATGTAATACGCTTCTCCAGGACATAGTTCCAGAAAAAAATTCTCCATGGATGAGAATCTAAGACCATACCCTGAAGAAAAAAACTTTTTTTAAATATTAATGTGCTGAGCACAATCAACAAGAGAGAAGGTCAATTTTGATTTGTGACTCCTGCCAACTGAATTCATAACAGGACTGCCTTACTGCTTGTCGGGAGTAATTTCTAGTGACAGACTATTTTCAACTACCATTTTGTTTATATGTGGTGTGCAGAGTCTCTCATTAAGGAAGGGCACATAAATCGGATCACCCTGACTCCCAACACAGAAATTATGCTGGTAGGGATGTCCATACTATGTCATCCTTTACCCAGTGAGTCTAAGGAACACTAATATCACACATCGAACACATGATAGAATTTCAACAAGTTGAGTTGTACCTGTGGTTAAAGAATTATCAGTCCTCAAGAATCCTCTAATGGAACTATGGCAATGTTGTCACTGAATCTCAGTAGGAAATGAGTCTTGATTCAATGAGGAAAGACTGTCCATCTCTGAAGCTCGTGAGCCAGATCTTCTTTGAGTAAAACATCAGTGAAATAATGTCTCCAAAAAGTAAAATGAAAGACCAAGAATATATTTAGGGGATGAAGGCAAAACTATTCAGAACAATTGGAGACTATTGTATGGAGGGAGATGGGAATGCCATTGTTTGTTTCATTCCTGCCAGTAAATTTGCACCTATAATTTATTTTAAAGTCTCCTTGACTCAGGAGGATGGATTAGTCAATCACATTCATACCAAAGCAATTAACCAGTAATGGAAAGTATGACTTCTACCCAGCTGGCTGCTAATTCTAAAATTGATTGTACTGTGATCTGACTCAACTAGTCAATTCCAAAAAAAGAGTTTCACATGGGTGTTTCACACTGGCAAATAGAGTCTGTGTAAAAATTCCCATGGAATGAAAAAGTGCTAGTTTCTATTGAACAAGCTTTTAAATTTAGATGCCAGACTTCCAAATAAATGCAAAATTAACTACATAATTGCTTTATTCTGAACCTAGCTGGGGCTACATGTAGGGGTGCTCTAATAATTGTTTGATAGTTGAGAAAGCTATTAATGTTCACAAATAACTTCCACCCACTTGCCTCTCAGGCCAAGGGCTCTTATGCAATGGATGTGTGTGTATGGGGATGGAGGTCAGAAAACCTAGTGTATGCTGATTCGGAAGTGGGCCAGAGAATGGTTCTATTAACCTTTAGTGCTTGTAAAACTTACCCATTTCTAGGTTCATGTGTGCTTATGAATCAATTTGGTTGTGTTAATAGAGCTGTTGCCCTCTTCTTTGCATTGTTAAGCATTAATAAGTTCCCAGAAAGACAAACTGGGAAAGGTGTGGTGACTAGCCAGGGCTAAAGACTCATGGGTAACTAATGTGAATGGGAAAAAATGGAGTTGAGAGAAAAAAGACAGGACTAAATATTTTAAAAAACTAAGTTCAAGAACCTTGCCAATTTCCCTTTTTTGGGAATGTTAGGTTTTCATGACATATTATTTCTAGGATCCCAAATCTTACTGGATCATTACAGAGAAGGAAGGAGGAAAGAGAGAGAAAAGGAGGGAGAGAGGTAAAGAAACAGAATCAGCACACTTACAGACCCCATTAATAACAGCACATTGGAATTAGAGTACAATTCCATGGAATATACGACTTGAATATCCTCTTCATTAGCTAAGCCAGATGGGTGAACCCCAAAAGATGTTGCATTGGATTGCCAACAATGGGGGTAAGGAGACTTAAAATGGCCCAAAGAACAGAGCAGCAGGAGGTCCAAACATGTCTCTCTCTCCAGAAGGACCAGGTAATATGTCAGCATAAAGCTACACTCTCCTCTTGCATCCACTTAGGTAAGACTGACAAAACTAACATCAACCTCCAAACCTGGGAGGTAAACAGTTATCTTATTAAGGCAAGGCCCATTAACCTGCCATCATCATCTGACTGCACACAGTGCTGTGAATAAATTAAATGCAGATTCAGAAATATTCTGCCTGTTGTCAGTTGACATGCAGTATAACAGGAGCAAACACCAATCATCCATACCCCAAAATTATGGGAGAGAATGAAGGAAGGAAGAAAGAAGCCTATTCTCAGATACTGATACAGCTTTAACTAAAGCCTCAGAACAGCTGTTAAAATGCCATAAACAGTTGGAATATCCAGTCCACAGTTCATGGTCCCCTGGATCTCTGGTACCAAATCAGACATCAAAAATTTCATGAAATCAATGCATCTGCCAAGGTGCTCCTGACTGACATCTGGAACTCATTCCCAGTCACTCCTGGAATCTGAAGAGATGAGGTGAGCCAGGAACCCCATTGACCTCAATGAACTGAGAAAGATGAAAAGGTCACCTGCCCTTCAAGAGAATAGTTCTGGAGCCAGACCTAAAGCAGACTGACTCTGGAGTCTTCCCACATCCCAAACTGGCACTAACTAGTACTTTAATCCTTTAAAAAATGCTTGAGACTCAGTGCTAATTAAGTCTTCCAAAAGTAGTTGGAAAAAAATGAATAGAATCAGAGAACCAATAAATCTTTAAGGCTTATAAATTTTTTTAGGGCCTCTTTCATGGTAAAAACCACCCAGGACTGTATATGTGGGGTTCAGCGTGGCATGCCTTAAATCTTTCTGGAAAAGTTAGGGTAACTAAATAAATATATAATTGATCTAAAACCAAATTCAGTTCTTCTTGAATTTTCCTAATTCCTCAATCCAAATTCTGAGTCATCCTTTTCTTCTTCCACATTTTTTCACCTAGTTAAAAAACAAACCCCCCAAAATAGTGTAAGCTTTTAAATAGAGCAGAGACTCAGTATGCATTTAATAAATGGATGAATGAGACAATAAATGAATGAAAACTACTGTCTTATTTTTTTAAATTTGTATTTGTCTCCCAAACTCTTTAGACTGACATACAGGTTCTTCTTAATCTAGGGACACTGTACTTTAGTATTTCCCTAAAAGAATCTTCCATTTCTGCCAGACCCAGAAGGCCACACAAGCACACCTCTCTGGATCATAGAACTTACTCGAGGCATCAGGGAATCCCCTTCATGACATTTTCTAGGACTCTTTCCAGATGTGTCTTGTCCTCTCTGGACTCCTGCAGTGCGTACTGTTTCTATTTTCTTGTTGCATTTTAGCAGTCATTCCTGCACATCTGCATATTATCTTATCATTTATCTCTTAACTTTGGGGCTTTTTCCCCATTATCTTCAAAAGTATAATACTCTTTTTTTTAAAAGATTTTATTTTTGCATCCCAGCTGGGGTGTAGGCCAGAGGTGTGGGGCAGTGAGACGATTCACCAGAGACAGAGTGAGGAGCAGAACAGGCAGATTGACCAAAATACACTGCTGAGGGTAGCAGCAGGGAAGGCAGAAGAGGTCTGCCATGCCATGTGGGAATCTCCCCAGCTGGGCATCAAACTCGAGCCACAGCTGCCAACAGCTCCACAGTGCTACGCTTAACCCGTTGCACCACCAGGGAGGCCCAGTACAATATTCTTATATATAGTAAAAGATAATACATTTATGAATAGCCTCATAATAGTTTCTATTAATGCCTTTTACATCAGACCTCAGAAAAACATTCTTAGGTGAATGACTATATAAGACTGTGCTGCAATCTTACAACAGAAATCTTAGAGTCAGCCCTGCATGATTTCAAGATAATATTCCAATTTTCTAAACTACATACAGATAGTGTCAGTGACATCATAGATTTTCATGTTCAAAGATGAAAAATATTCTGTTTGTAGCTTAGTTTGGATTGCCTTAAAGCAGACACTGTGTCTAAGGTTGTTTCGTTGTGGTTGTTTTAATTTATTTATTTTCTTAAATCATGGTCATTTTTCTACAATATTTCATTTCTCCCCTCAGGCATAGTCCCCCTAGTTCTCCCACTACCACAGCACCTGTGAGCTACCACCACAGTCCTTTGTGCTCTTCTCTCCCCTCCCCTGCTGGATGCTTCAGATTTATGGTCAGCTTACAAGTTTTGTCTTTTTCCTGACCCACTGTTCGGTCCCCCTATATTCCACCCATAAATGAAACCAGCCAATACTTTTTTTTTTCCTTCTGATGTATTCTGCTTAGCATAATCCCTTCTAGCTCCATCCATGTTGCCACAAATGGCATGAGTTGATTTTTTTGACAACTGAGTGGAGTGGTATTCCATTGTGTATATATACTACGTTTCCTTGATCCATTCATTTGTTTTGGGCATTTAGGTTGTTTTCATATCTTAGCTATTGTAAATAGTGCTGCAGTAAACATAGAGTGCAGCTATCCTTTGGATTTAATGTTTTTGTGTTGCACCTAAGAGTTGACTGCAAATAGCTCATGTGGGACATGACCGTAGAAGCATCAGTAGGATAACAGTGAAGTGAGACAGGAAGGGAAAGAAAAATCCAGGTGTGTTAGTGGGCAGGCTACCAGTGGGAGAACTGGAGCTCCAGCCCTCTGGGAATGTCTAGGATATAATATAGAACACACCTCAGAGCCGTCTCACATAGAGATTGCAGAGACTGGAATATTAATCTACCAGCCTCCTTCTGTCATTGATTAGGGCTGTGTCTGTACCCTACTCCCAAATCAACCTTTCCTTAAAAGCTGTGCATTTAGAAGCCATTGGTGGCACAGGGATGGGGAGTGTTGAGGGGATACAGGCAGGACACCAATAGTATCTGCTATATGACGTTCCTGAAGCATAAGCATATCCCTTATCAGAGAAATGATATTGACACCAAGCACTTTTAATCACTTTAATCCAAAAGGAGCTGTTAATGGCTTCCTTTGGAGGAATATGCAAGAGAACCACAATATGTCTCTATATCAATATGGTATTCTGAAAACAAGAAAAGAAAGTGACTCTGTCCTATGGATCTGCATCCTTTCTTTCGACTTCAAAGCGGCCCTTGCTTTCAGCTTGATTTCCCTGGGATCAAGATATCCAGGCACCTGGTGAACAAACTACAGGCCTGGGAAAATGCCATAGGAAAGACTGATGGTAGGAGAGCAGAAAGTCTGCTGGCTTTCTGACAAGTTGCAATTGATAAGAAATTAACACTGAGAGCATCTTAGGCAGAAAGCTTCAAGTCAGGTAGTTATGTTATCACTAAACAAGCTTCCATAGTCTATTTTTCAAAGGTCTTTAAGATAAAAGTATGGAATTTTAATTAGCAAGTTTCAATTGGCAGATAATTAAAATTCAACCTTCTACTCATCAATAGTTTAAAGATGAGTTCCCTGAGCACTGCCCGGGAAAGGCGGCTCTCAGGAGAGATGCTGGCAGCTTACACATCCTTTATAAGACTGACAGCACTGACAGAAGCTGGTTGGAAGTTTCTTACAAAGACACACCTAACTTCAGGTCGCTCTGGCTACAAAGAGAGGGGTTAATTTATTACTTTGCCATGTAACTCTCATCTTCCCAGGAATGCTTTACTTGTTAAGATTTTCTATAGAAATAGTTTCTATAGAAGTTGTCAGTGGCACATTTTCTGAAAGCAGGGCCTCTGAGTCCTTGCGTTGTCTCTGATGCCTACATTCAGATCCTCCTTCATGACGAACAAAGAGGGTGGCATCAGTTCCTACTCTCCTCTTTGTTCAAATGGTCCCCAAGAGAGGGATGAACAGGAAGAAAGGGAAGTAGGAAGGGGGGAAAGCAGAAGGGTTGTAGCATACACAGTGGGGAAGAAAGATGTAGGAAAATGGAGGGAGAGGAATAAGAGGCTGATTAGCAAAGCTGACATTAGAGCCCCTTGCTGTCTCTGCCAAATTAATAAGACTCTTGAGTGCAAATCTATGTCCTCATCTTTGGCCTGGAGGCATCCAACTCAGCTTCTCTTGGGGTACACTTCAGATGAAACAAAAGGAATTTGGGAAAACAACATTCTTTTAGTAGATGCTAACAAAGAATTTTACTCTAGGGGAGACTTCATAATACTCAAAGCTCAAGGACTCCAAACAACTCAAGGGATCTCAAAACATCTCAGTAAAAGTAAAAAGCACTTCCACATTTGTCTTATTATATTTTGGCTTCTGAGATAAACATGTAGAATATCATATAAGCCAGTGAACTCCTTGCTGGAAGGGATTTGCATAGGATTTGCCATAGGATGACCTTTGGGGAATGCTACGAAAGATCTGTTTGAAGATGGAAATGGTGGGATTGTACTTACAAGTCAACTTGACAGACATTTATGTGACTTGTATCGCATCCCTGAGCACGGTCACTGACCTGAAGGCCACAGTCCAGCAGAGGAGATGGAGTCAGACCTCCGTGATCATAAAGATGGCAGTACCCAAACCCCTATGCTGAGAGGAAAAGGCACCATTTTGCCAAGAACATTTGAAGAGGAACATCAGAAGAGGAATGGAGTGATTGTTTTGCAGCTCTGTTTACTTTCCATTGGGTGGCAACCCCTAAGCCTTATTATCACCAAAGGACCAGATGATCTCCCCTAATGAAACACATCGGAGGGAGACTATGCCCTAAGAACTGGCTCTCCATGGGGTTCTTCCCTTTCTCACATTTGTCACTTTCCTCTAGAGCTTTCACATAGCAATTTTCTTTAAACTATATAATCAGTTGAATCACTGAGCAGTAAGATAAAATATCATTTTCTTGTTGGTTTAGAGGTTTCCTAAGGCCTGCCTGACACACTGGAATATAATAGTTACCCAGCTCTCACATGAGGACAGGTCTGTGGCTGTGTTGAGAAATGGTAATGTTTTGATTGTCAGACTTTCAGTGAAATAGTGCTCGCTCCACATGGGGATTACTGTATTGAAATAAAACCACCACAGACCTCTCCTGCCTCACCCACTGCTCCCCTCAGCAGTATATTTTGGTCGATTGCCTGTTCTGCTCCCCACTCTGTCTCTGGTGAACCCTCTCATCACCACACCTCTGGTCTGCACCCCAGCTTGTATGCATAAATAAATGAATCTAAAAAAAAAAAAAAAGAAATAAAACCACCGTGGTAGTGGCACCAAAGGTGGAATCTGAGGGTGAGAGCAGACTGAGTTGTCTCCCAAGTTTGTCCTTCCCTTGGCGTGTGTTCTCTTTTGAACTTTAGGTCACTTTGCAGAATCTGCACTAGATCCCCTTCTTGTTTCTCCTTTGCATTTGATTACCAGAAAATGCAGAAATGCGCAAAATACTGAGACAGCGTATAGGAGAACATATTTAAGAAAAATCTATTTACATCAAATATAGCTAGCTAGATTTGACGCAATTTAGAAGACACGTTTAAAGTCATCTAAACTTTTTAAATAGAGGCTATAAGTCTCTTATCCAGAACAGCACTGAAAGCGAGCAGGCAGGGATCTTTCAGAGCTGGTGAAACTTAATACAAGCGACCCATGTAACTGCTGACCAGGAGACACGTCATAGATTACACAGAAAAAGCAAACAGCAACAAAAAGAGTGTTAACTATGACCTCCAAATGAAAAGATTCAAGAGCAACACACAGGTAGGGACACTCCCCACCCAGGCATCACTATAGTCTACATCAAGGTCAGTGTAGGCAGAGGCATACTTATTTATTTAAACAATGGCTAATGATATTCGCTATAGAAAGAACAAAGGACAGAGTGAACAGTCTGAGAATATCCAGTGGAAATGAAAGTGCAAAGTTGAAAATAAAACCAAAAGCAATGAAAATCTAGTTCTTTGTATATCTTTGATATGAGTCCTTTGACGGAAATCAAAAAAGGTAAACTCAAGCCATTTGCAGCAACGTGGATAGAGCTGGAAGGGATAATGCTAAGTGAACTAAGTCAGAAGGAGAAAGATAAATACTGGATGGTTTCACTTATATGTGGAATATAAAGTAACTAAATTAATAGTCAGATAAAGATGAGCTTACAGACTAACCCTTGACAGCTGACTACAGAACTGAGACACCTAGAGGGGGTGGTGGTGGAGGAGGGGTAAGAACAAGAGGGAAGGAAGCACAATGGTTTGTGGTGGTGGAATACAGGTGAGTGGGTAGGTTCACTATGGTGGTAATACATGGTCGGTGTACCCCAATATTCTGTCAATTAAAAATAAATTTAAAAAAAAGAAAATATAGTTTTGGGGAGTAAGAGAGGGAAGGAGCCACGTGACCAGTCTGAATAAGCACTCATTTAATTTGGAGAACAAAAGTTTATCAGTGACCAGGAAAGTTAGGGTAAATATAAAGAAGATAAATAGTTTTGGTTCAATAAATATTAGTTGAATGCCAATTCTGTACCAGACACTGTGCTAACCGCTGAGCACGAATGGCAGACAAAACAGGGTTCTTAGAGCAAATGACCAAGGCAAAGGGTTGGGTCATTTCAGAGTAACTCTCAATGTCTCTGGAAATATGTGTGCTTTTCTGTGCACTGTGAGGCCAGGAAAACATTAAAGCAAGTGGAATGGGCTGAAGTGAAAACAAAGATTCAGAGTAAAAACATTCAAAGTCACCTACATAAAATGCATTTATTTCAGGAACTCCATATGCATTTAATAGGGAAAGTTCCCTCTCAGACCTTATAAAATAATTTACACAGAAACACTGCATGGTGTTATGCAAACATGCAACATATGCTACATTTTAGCTATACATTTTCAAATAAAAAAGATATATTTATATTTTTTCAGAGTTTCTGTTTCTACAACCTAATTCCTTACCAAAAAAATCTTTTGTTATATATTTTTCTATAAAGTATTGCTTGTATTTTCCTTTTCTTTCTTATCTATTTTTTTCTAAGAAAGATATTTCCCTTAAATGACAAGGACACTTTCAAATGACTAAATAAAAGAATAGTAAAGTTATTGATTAAATATTCTCTTCCCTTTCTGAGACTCTTTACTTAGATTCAAGGCTGTAGAGATAAATATGACTTCAGAAGACAATGACAAAAGTATATTTGCAGCCACTTTCATTTGAACAGGCTAGGAGAATTTCATGTTCTGATTCTTCCCAATGTAAATGGCATTCAGAGTAGACAAAAGGAAAAAATAATCTCCAGTATTTCAGAAATGTTATAAAAATCACTCATATCAATGTGACAGAGTAGTGTGCTTAAAGCCTTTCAATTAGATTCCACTGCTGTAAATGGAAGTGAGAAATCAACCAACATAGCCTAGAACCGGAAATTATGGCATGATAAATAAATACAAGTTCAGCTCAATATCACCAATTTAGAAAGAATGGTAAATGAATACGAATGAAATGTTTGGGATATGTCCAACTAGCATCACACTATTCATGGGTCTCAGTGCACCTAAGTCAAGTCAATCTTCCTAAAACACCACATTTATAAGGTCAATAACAAGATTTCATAGCTCTGACTTTAAGACTCTCAACTCTAAGATGGCTTTATCTCTTTTACATCCTATCACATTCCACTCCATCTCATCAGACACCTCTCTGCAATTTCTCAGTCTACCATTATGTTCTTTCTCTGCCAACATCATCAATCAACACCCTCAACCTACCCGCCAGGTTCTGACCTTTTCTTACTTTCTTTTGTGCTCAACTTCAGACTTGTCTTCTTCAGGCACAGAATCAAGCAAGCAACAAGTACATACTGATGTCTATTTCGTGCCTATCATTGGGCAAAGGGGTTCTGGTAAAGAAGGGAAAGAGGAGTGGTCATATACATAAACACAAAACTTACAAGGAACTAATGCTAAAGAGCAAGATACAGCTTCAAGAAACACTCACAGGCCAAGGTCATATATAACAAAGAGCTCAGCTATGCAGTGCAGAGAGAAAAGGAACTTAAACTTAGAAGAATTAACATATATTTTCCAACAAAGATACGTATATGTAAAATACAACTTAATGGTCTCCAGCCTCCTTTTTTTATTACTGAAGCCACATTGTTTCATATCGCACTGCACATGAATCTCACCTCTTGAGGTGTATGTCACCTCACCACACCACACCCAACACCAAGGTACCCACAACCCTCCCCCATATTCTGTTGGTCCACCCCCCACCCTTTTCTCCCTACCTTCTCCCTCCGCCTCAATGAAAGGTTCTTTTATGGATACTTTATCCTTTCTTATGAATTGTAAATCAGAGACAGAATTTTTATTTGTTGCATTGGAGCACCCAGCACCATACTAACACTGTTAGCTGTCAGTAATATTGTCTGAATTTTAATAAACTTCATTTTCACTCTGCTGAATTTTACTTAAACCATTCAAAAAGTGGGCAAATTGATGTGCTGAGATAACTGGTAATAAATGTGTTCCTTGTCTTCTGTTAGTATTATGAGCTGCTATAGAGTGGACGTGTTCCCTCCCACATTCACAAGTTAAAAGCTAATCCCCAGTATAATAGTATGTGGAGGTGAGACTATGCACAGATGATTGGATCATGAAGGTGACCCCCTAATATATGGGATTAATACCCTTATAAAAGAGACCCTGGAGTGTCCCCTCCCCTTCTGCCATGTGAGGACACAGAGGAAAAAATGGCAAACATTGGGTTTTCACCAAACATTGTATCTGCCAACACTTTGATTTTGGACTTCTCAGCCTTGGGAATGCTGAGAAATAAATTTCTGGTGTGCATATTCACTCAGTCTATGAAATTTTGTTACAGCACCCTGATGGTATAATACATTCAAATTTGTTTCTTTTTTTGAAGTCAAAGATACTTTGGGGTGAATGCTGTTCACCAAATTGCGGCATGGAAATTCCCATATCTATTGTGGTTCATCAAAGTTCAAAATAAATGCCAGTCAGACTGAAAGACATCAAACCACTTAGGTGTGCTTCTACCTTATAGCCACCCTACCCTAGGTAATCAGGAATCAAATGTGTTTCCACACAGATGATTTTATCCAGTGAGTACTCATTATTCTGTAAGAATTAAAAGAATCATTGCTCTGTCTGTGACACATTTATCATGTACCTATAAAATGAAATTATCATTTGAAATTTTTGACAATTGCATTTCATGTAGTATCATTACCACGTGACTCATAATCTGTATTTTGTAAATAATTTAACATTCTTATTCATGAATATGCAAATTTTTGAGCCATTCTTCAATTGTTTAGGAATTTTCAGGTTCTTTTTCTTGCTCTTGTCTTTGCCAAAATGTCTTGTTTTGATCAAAGGGATTATGATAAGTTCTGGCTTCCAAATTTAGCATAGGCTTAATTCTTTTATATTTTATCAGGAAATGTACCGAGAACATCCTCATTAGTGTCAAATCTTTGTCCTTTAACAATTGATTTGTTATTTTCAAGGACCAAAAGTTATCTGGACTACATGAAACTGAAATCTTTGATCAGATTTCAGGAAAACTGAGATAGAAAATTAATCAAGGATCATATTCTGACACTGCAAGGGAAAGTATAGTTTTGAACATATCGGCAAAACCAATGAGAAAATCCAATGGAGATACATGTTGGCACTTAAGAGTCATGCAACTCAAATGACAGGTCTTGACTGGAAATTTATTTCTGGGAGTTATTTGCATATAGAGGGGTGTTAGTCATTTCATCTAGAGTAAGAATATGCAGTGAGAAGAGAGTCTTCTCTATTTCAATAATTTAACAAGCCATAAGAATTCTAATGTCAATCTTCAATACATCTGCTTCTTGTTTCATTATCATTTGCTCTTGTTTTATTATCTCCTGTACTTATTTTGTCATTTCCATTCCATTCTTTAACGTTAAAAGGTTATGTAACATATTTATTTTACATTTTTTCAGATTGTTCAATGAATCCCATTTTAGAGGATGTAGATTCCTGTGCTTGCTGAATTTATTGCATGCTTTTCATTGTTTTGACCCTTTCACATATTCATCTATGTAAATTCATAGTAAAATTTTATGGAGATCACAGTATTGCACCCAGTATTAATGGTGCAACGTATGGCCCTTAAGCCCTATTAAGGAACCTCAGCTTAAAAACACTTTTTGTACCTACACTCTAGTTGCTACTAATCCCCACAAATTCTTATTACTTATCTTTTTAAAAGAGATTTCATTGGTTTCAATAAAGCACATGAATTGGGTAGCATCCTGTCTAGATACAGGTTGTCTTATTATTAAGCATCTCTACTTGTGGTCTTCAGGGACTTCCACTTTTCAGTACTTAAATATTTATGTTTTCTTAAATTTTGTAAATATTTTTACCAAGTTTGTTTTTTTAATGAGTTTGGAACAGATGGAGAGGATTCAGCCTGTGCACAGATCTCAATTCACAATCTTAAATCAGAAGACTTGTCCTTGGTCTTTATTGAAGCTTTGCTTTCAATCCAATAATTAACCATGGAATGGAAAAAAAAAAAAAACAACTGAGATTGACAGGGAAGTAACTCAGAGTCTCTATACATATATCCAGCCACCACATACTCTAAAATGATGTTCTAAGCAGGCATGGAGGCTGTGGAGCACGTGTCTGTGATCTGAAAACTGGATTGGACCATTATGAACATCTGTTCTTAGCTCTGCTCTTGACTTCTGAAATAGCCTGGGGTAAGAGCTGCAGTCTCAGCTCTCTTATTGACTCTTCTTACTAACCTCAAAAGGCCGTTCCCCTCAACTCAATTTGAAAATATACCTCTGTTATGAAATTGGCTAGGAGTTTTCAAGCCCCAAATTTCCTAATTCATGAAAAACAAGATCTTGAATAAGAAAAAAAAAACTACTACCCAATTAAGTTTTTCCCTTTTTCTTCCTTTATCCTTCCACAGACACAAAAGGAAACCTATTTTTTTCATCTTTCTCCCTATCTCATTAACCAATACTTTTAAAAAGAATTGCTCTTTCATACTTTTTCTAATCTCTTAAAGTGTTATAATCTCTAAACAAAATGAAAATTCTACTAAGAATTTGATCTCAAAATACTATATAAATGTTTAATAAGACAGACTTTAAAAATCAGAAAGTTGCTTTTAAAGATTTCACTGAAAAGTATCTTTAATTATATAAGGAATTTAAGCAATGGACAGAACTCATCTAAAGCTGTTTGTAAAATTAATAACTGAATCAAGCAATTTGGGAAGAAAAATCATAGGTACTATAAAAATTTTTTACTTTTTACATTTTACTTTTTTTTATAAAATAGCAGTAATTATTTTTTAACATACCAACAATGAAATAATGAATGAGAAAAAAAATTAAGGTGTATTTTCATTTGTGCCGTGGTTATATATCATTTTGGTAGGAAAATGTTTGTTCTCTATCATAAATATGCTATTTTCATTACATTTCTTAGTGATATCATAAATTCATCTGCCATACTTCTCCACGCTGATGAAAGGTCTCAGGCAACAGGAGAACTTATCCATGGTTTCTTTTTCCTTAAATAACTTTATTCTTTTGGATGTGATGGAGAAAGAGAATGATGGGGCCAAAATGATAATGGGCTAATAAGAGTTAATTAGAAAGAACTCAACAAAGCCTCTTTGGTCTGCCCCAGACCAGCAGCTCTGTCAAATAATTTTCCTAGCCAAAGCATCATTTAAAAATATATGATGTGAAATAAATTTAGAAAATATGCATATTAAATATGTATTTATCTCTATCCCTTCCCAAACCTGAGAAAGAATTAAAAAGTACCTGAATAATGAGAATGTGAAAGGAAACAAAGATATTCTTCTAGATATAATATCTAGAAAATAAAAATTAGATGAATGAATGGATTATAAATGTCTTAGAAGAGCAAAGATAGCTTCAACTCAAGGGTCTAAACAGGATACTAATGAAAAGAAATATAATAATTTCACAGAACCCTGAAAAGGTACAAGATTTAGAAGTACTAAGTATCAGGGAAGATGCAATGAAAAGATACTATGAAAGTGAGATCTTTAATTAAAAGCCTATGAATTAGATAAGTCAGACCCATAGGCCTCTTTTTCCATCACTCTTCCCCTGACACTAAGACTACCTGGCACCCCTGACCAGAACTATGTTATAGAATTAAAATATGGATCTATTTAAAATATAGATATGCCACTTAAAATTTAAGTTGCTGAAGTAATGAGTTCATAATTCAAAGTTTCAAATTGAATGGTATATTTAAGCAGGCCTATGGCATAGGTGACACTCTATCTAGTTCTAAAAGATTTATTATTGAGGCGGTTTACTTCTTAATTTTTCAAACTGTGATGCTTCTGTCATTTCATACACTTCAGGAATGGGTTGTTTTAATTTTGAAAGCATCAATAACTGCATCTGATCAGCTCTGCCTAATTTCTAGACCATTAGGTAAGTAAACTGTGGTCTAAGAATGGGGCAAGCCATTCTTTTTTTTCCTTGTCTAGCTCAATACCATTTTTCCCTTGTCTACAGGTTTTCCTGGCCTACAAAACTCAGTAAGAGACTTAAGGTGATGAAGACTCATAAATTACATTAAGTGTACCTATAATTAGAAATAGCTGTATTATTGAGTTTTCACCCAAGTGGATTTCTCTCAGTCTTTGAATAATTAAAACAGACTATTGAGGAGAAAATAATTAACAGCCTAGGTCATAATTTCTATGCAATAAAATAATGGGAAATCTCACCCAGAATAGACAGGCCATGAGACTCTATTTCAAAGGTGACATTGCAGTACTTTAAGGCCTTTTGAAGAAGCCCTCAGGGTATAGAGACTGTGGGTTTGTCAGAAAAGCACTGGATTATTAGAGTTAATGATCTTCAGCTTGGCATCAATTTATGAATACTCAGGAGATTTGTTAACTGACCAAAAAAGAAAAAAAAACTGCTCATTGTAGATACTAGTGCAAACCTTAAGTTGTATCTTTACTATAAAAGGCTAATTATTTTATTTGTAAAGAATAGAATAAAAAATTTTATTTCCCTTCAGAATAGATGTTTTTAGAAAAAAAAATCATAATTGACTCTATTATCAGCATCAAGATTATGGATGATTCAAACTAATAAATTGAACTAAAAGCCTTTCCTGTCTATCTTCTTAACAGATTTTTATGATACTTTATTAAAAAGATTTATTTTTTAAATGTTTTGTTTTCTAAAATATTTTTACGGTCTAAAAAAATCTGCACATGATGAAAAACATTCCCCTGTTGGATGACAGGAGAAATTCTGCTTCATGTTAAAAATTAGCATCTAAATTAGCTCTAAAGTGGAAAATGCATTGACGGGTAATTGAGGATTAATGGTATCACTACAGAATAGAAGAGGAACTCTGACATACTGGGCCTTTAATGAATCAATTTACAATCACTGGATTTCTACAGCACAAAACCAAGTAATGACATGCTCCTTCATACAAAGTGATAGCACATTTTATCATCCATTCCTTTGTGCCAATTGGAGCATACAATGACTGAACCAGTAGTAGACCGTCTCCCTATTCTGACTTCCCTAGTAGAAAGACATAGTGTGACAACCGCAGAGGTAACCTTCTCCATCACTACTGTCCAATGATTTGGATGTCCCCTGAGTATTCAGTGAATAATTATAAAATCCCCTTCTTTATCAATTTCAAAAAAACCTGCAGATCTTTAGGAAGTCAAGAGATGAGTATCCTCTACTATTTGAATGTAAATATTCCTCCATGAGAATTTGGAACATCAAGATGACATTGTCTCCTAAATGTGGATCTTGTTAAGTATCTGTTTGAACAAAAAGGTATAACAACACTCACAAGATTAATAAGGAGATCATTTTTTTATTTGCTGCAGTTTGACACATGAAATGAATGTTATTTTGCCATGTGGCTATATGAATCTGTAATTATTTATAACACACAAGTATGCCCACAAAAGAATGTGCCATGTCTGCAACCCTGTGAGATTTTCACATGCCATTTGGTTACTCTGGTGAGGATCAAATGTGAATTTGTGTGGGCCCATTCTCTGCCAAGTTTTATCTAATCACAACACATTATCTCCTGATTTCCATTACTTTGAGAAAAAGAGTTCTTTACAGCTTGACTGCTATCCTTTAAAAGGCCTTCCTTCAAGTTTTACATTTGGCTGGTATCTAGGAACTTGGATTTCTACAAATTGGGAAAGGTTTCCACCATTACCAGAATTAGTAAGAGTAGTTCACTATGTCTAAATTATTTATGCAAACTTTCTGGTTTATGTTGAATAACTGCTTTCCTTCTGGATGTCTGGAATTTTATACATGACACTCAGAGGACACCTACATGATCAGCTACCAGTGCCAATAAAAACTTTAGGTGTTGGGCCTCCCTGGTGGCACAGAGTTAAGTCTCAGCACTATGAAGCTAACCACAGCCACTGCAGCACAAGAGTTTGTTCCCGGGCCAGGGAGCTTCCCACATGGCGCAGCAGACCTCTCCTGCCTCGTCCAATGCTCCCCTCAACAGTGTACTTCAGTAGATCCACCTGGTCTGCTCCCCACTGTCTCTAGTGAATCCTCTCACCACCCCATACCTCTGGCCTACACCCCAGTTCTTGTATGCATAAATAAATAAAAAAATTTTAAAAAACAAAAAACCTTGGGAAAAAAAAAAACTTTAGGTGTCGCATCTCTGAGTTCCCCTGGTTGGCAACATCTCCCATGGGTTTTCACAACTCACTGCTGAAAGAATTTGGTATTTCCCAGGAAAGGATCATTCGTTTTCTGGGACTTGGTCCCGTGCCTTTCCCTTTTCTGATTTAGGTTGTGTCCTAAATCACAGTCATAGCTGTGGGAATGAGCCTAAGATGAGTCCTGTGATTCCTCTTTTGTGAGTTGTTAAACCTGGGTTGGTCTCAGGGAACTTGAAACAGAGTAAGTATTCTTATTAACCACACTAAGTAGAGGAGAAACTGGAAAGGTTTAGGAATTCCTAAAGCTCTCACCAAGACTTAGTAAATCTCAAAAATGACTCAGGGGAGGGGTACTTGACATGCCAGTCCACCACTGTCTTTGAAATGGTTAGAAAATATGACCCTTTATAGAAAAGGTTTGAGACCGCTCTATAGACACTTCATGTTAAGTTCTTCTCCTCGGCAACCTTATTGTCACTTGTAGTATTCTCATCTCTCCTACATCATCTTTCTAGATCTGTAATTGTGAAAACTCCTTTAAATTGCTAAAAGTCAGAATTCACATTTTATATTTCTGGTTCTGTGGCCTTGGGGAAAAATCACTTCTTTTTTCTGACCTTCAGTTTCCTCATCTGAACTAATGTCCTTACAGGATGATTGTAAAAATTAGATGAAATACTATAAATAAAAATCATTTAGTCTGAGTAAGAACTCTCATGAAATGATACTGTTATTACTAGTGACTAGTTTATATAATATCCTATAATCCTTTCATCTTTTAACATGTCTTATTGTACATGCTCAATAAGAAACCATTATTCATACTATCATAGCATGCTATCATAGAAATTAATGAGGATATCCGTGGGTGGTCGTGAGAATTTGGACCTATTTCTTATTTTCTCTGAGTTTCAGTATCCTCATTACTAATACACTTATAACATTACCTGGTCTCTTTGAAGGGAGTACCAAAGAATCAGGCACACTTATTCTCAGATCCTTGGCCCGAAATGGCACTCAAGATCAAGTTGTCTCTGCTAAGCTTCCTAAGATCCAGCCCCTTTATATCACAGTAGCTTCAAGCTATGGATTTCTTAGCATGGCAGCCGACTCCGGAAAAATTCATCTAAACATTAGAAATCATTTTGAAGAGACAGTGCTATATCTCAGTGCAATTTCCTAATTATCCACTACAGCCTATCCCCTGCTTTTATCAGATTGTAACTGACCTAATTTGTAAAGACTCCAGTGAAAGATTCTCATTAAAAGTCTTCATCTCTTTAGCAGCTTCTCTTTTCTTCCACAAAATGATCTAGGTCAGAATGGCCCAATACAGCCAGCTGGAAAAATTACAAAGTCACTGAAGAAACTTGTGAAAGGAGTTTGCAAGGAATAGAGTTTCTAAAGATTGGTGACAAAAATGTACTAGCTAGGACTGGATTTGAGTGTGGTTGGAAGAGGAAAAGTACTTTAAGAAATTCCTAATCAAGCCTAGCACTGGGTCACTCTACCTTCCTTTACAGAAAAGTATTAAGAATCCCTAAGCACTGCACTTTAGATAATGATACCTGTAATTCAGGGGATATTTTATTTGACCATGTACTTCATGCAAAAATGTGTACAATGAAACAATTCCTAATAATGATTCATTCAATCAATATTTATCAAGACTACTTTGTATAAAACTCTACAACCATGGAGGCTGAATACCAAATCAGTTATATATCCCCATCATAATGCTGTATAAGAAAAACTTCAAAATCTTCGTAGCACAAGACAATAAGCATTTACTTCTTGCTCGTGAATTTGAAGTATCTGAGAAGGTCCCACTTCAGGCAGCAATGGCCTGTGGACTAGTGTGGGTCTAGTCACATGTTTCTCATCCACTTCTTGGGATTGGCAGGTTGCCCAGGGGATGTTATCCTCACAACAATGGCAGACATACAAGAAAGAGGCCTCGGTAGGGTTTAGGCTCAGAACTGACATCCTATATCTTCGATATTATTCTCAGCCAATTCCAAAGTCAAGGAGTAGAGAAGCATCCTCTGCTCATAATGAGGCTATGCCAGTGGATGACTGGAGGAGTAAAGAACTATGGTCAATGTGTCAATCTACTACAGAGTCAGAATAAAACAGCCTCCAGGACCCTAGGAATCATTTAGTTTAATCCTCAAATTTTGAAGACAAGAACTCTGATCACCAGAAAAGTTAAATTACAACTAGACAGAGGAAATCATTTTTTGCCCACATACCATGAGCTGCTCTCTAAACAAAGCTTTGAAAGTTAGAGTGACGCTGACCATCATAAACAATCCTTAGCTGTTAGATTTTGTTGACAGTCTATGGAGCTGAGACAACCCAGAAGACAATTAAAGTAATTTAAATAGAGGGCAAGAAAAGAAAGTTGAGACAGAGGCAGTATCCCAATGTGCAACGGGACAGCAGGATTGATCATGGAAACCATGATTCAAGATATAACCTAAATCCTCTAGAGGATTATGGGAAAAGACAAAGGTTAAATCCACTGGAAACAAGAAGTGAGTGTTCAAAGGTTCAAAATTCCTTCCGTATTTCTGATGTCCGTGGCCTCTCTGCCTACTTCTACAGACCCTCCCATTAAGGGTGCTAGAGTGACTTTACCACATTCAGCATTCCCTTCTCTCGGTAAATACCCTGCCCTATCAGAGAATGTCACACTTCCGTCTCTTCCAAGGAGTCACAGTTAGAGTCCCTATGGAAGCTAGTCTAGCTCTAGGATTTTTATTAAGAAGCCCACTTGTACCTTTATGGGAAGTTAGAGTGTGATCACCAGTTGTACTGAGAAGCTCATCCAAAGCTGCTTTTGCACTGAGAAATTAATACATAGGGAAATGGAGCTAAATTAATATTAAACAACTAAGTCACTGTGAAAGAAACTCCCATTGTCCAGAGACAATCTTGAAGGAAGTGTCTGGAGCTGAGTACCCTTTAAAGGGAAGCCTGAGCAGTCCCAGCTCAAAGATCAAGAAATGCTGTGATACAGATTCCTCAGATTTACTGTTGTTTTCATATGAAGTCTTCTTTGGCAATTCTTTTTTTTTTTTATTGTTATTTATGTCTTTTACATTTTGTATTCCCCTTGGGTAGCCCACCACCAATTCACCCGTGATCCATCTCCATGGTCCCCTGTATTCTCCTGTCTTCCATTTTGTGCCCTTATCCTCCCCTCCACCACACACACACACCGCTGAGTGTCTCTCTCCCACCCGGCCTCCCTATAGTTCTGTTATAAGTGAAACCATTCGATATTTTTCTTTTTCTTTCTGGCTTATTTCACTGAGTATGATTCCCTCTAATTCCATCCATGTCGCTGCAAATTGCATGTGTTTATCTTCTTTCCATGATGAATAGTATTCCATTGTGTGTATGTACCATATCTTCTTGATCCAATCATCTATTTTTGGACATCTGGGTTGCTTCCATACCTTTGCTATTGTGAATAGTGCCGCAATGAACATACGGGTGCATGTATCCTTTCGGATTAGTGTTTTTGTGTCCTTTGGGTAAATTCCCAAAAGTGGTATTGTTGGGTCGTAAACTTCTGTACAGCAAAAGAGACATTAACCAAAACTAACAGACACCCTACCAACTGGGAAAAGATCTTTGCACACAATACATCTGATAAAGGACTGATAACAAAAATTTACAAGGAACTCACACAACTCAACAAAAACAAAGCCAATAACCCAGTCCAAAAATGGGCAGAAGAGCTCAAAAGGAACTTCTCCAAAGAAGAAAAGCAAATGGCCAACAGATACATGAAAAAATGCTCAACATCACTTATAACCAAGGAAATGCAAATCAAAACCACTCTGAGATACCACCTCACACCTGAGAGGATGGCACACATTAAAAATAAAGGCAACAACAAATGCTGGAAAGGATGTGGAGAAAAAGGAATTCTTCTACACTGCTGGTGGGAATGTGAACTGGTCCAACCACTATGGAAAGCTGTATGGCGATTCCTCAAACTTCTTTGGCAATTCTTACCACATGATATTTAGTATGTTACCTTAGAATTGTTCGCTAACCATAGCTGCAAGGATGTTTCTTTCTTAGCTCTAGGTGAAACTATATAAAAAAGACCTTCCAGTAATTTAAATAGATGTGATAAAATGTTTACACTAATTAAATGCCCCTCCGAGCCTATTTACTGCTAGTCTAAGCACAATTGAAATCAAATTTGTTAAACCCCTCTTCAACTAAGAGAAAATAAACAGTAAAGGATAAAGATGTGTAACTGGGTCGCAGGGGGCAGAGAAATTCTGAAGGCAAGCACAGGAACAATGTAAAGAAATGGTGGCAAAAGAAGAGAGATCAAAACTGTAAGAGTTAGATTTCCTCAAAAAAATTACACACAGAATTACCATACAATGTAACAATCCCACTTATGGAAATAATCCCAAAAGAAGTGAAAGCAGAGACTTGAACAGATACTTGGGCAATCACGTTCACAGCAGCATATTTACAGTAACTAAGAGGTGGAAGCAACACAGGTATATATTATTGAATGAATGGATACAAATAAATGTGATATATACATACAATGCTGTATTACTCAGCTTTCAAAAGGAAACTCTGACACCTGCTGCAAGATGGGGAGCCTTTAAATCATGCTAAGCAAAACAAGCCCATCATAGGGGGAAAGTATTAGATGAGTCCACTTACATGCAGTACTACAATAGCGAACTTCATCAAGACAGAGGATGAATGGTGGTTGCCAGGGAATGGGCGGGGCAGGGAGGGGGGGGGAAGGAATAGGAGTTAGAGTTTAATGGGTACAGAGTTTAGCTGAGGAAGATTAAATAGTTCTAGAAATAAATGGTGGCGCAGATACCTAAGAATGTGAATGCATTTGATGCTACAAAACTATACAGTTTTAAAAATGGCTAAAAAAGTAAATTTTATGCTGTACATATTTTACTAAAATCAAACTCACACAAGAATTGAAAAATATAAATGTCTGGTCCAGTGAGTGCAGGTACAGATTGCACACAACAGTAGCTTCTTACAAATATCTCTGTGAGATACAGTTGAATAATTAATGCTAATAATTCCCTAGAGGGAATTAGGCTTAGTTAAAAAAAAAAGCCAGAGAAAGACAACAACTGAATGATTTCACTCATGTGATATATATAAAAAGAAACAAACAGATGAACTGAATAAAACAAAAAGATACTTTTGGACTATAAGACAAGTGATCGGTTACCAGAAGGGAAGGGTAGTGGGCAAATTAGGAAAAATGGTACAGAGAAGGATCAAACTGAACTTTTAACATTGAACTTAATGTAGTACCTAGACATGAAGCATATCTGTATGCATATGTAAACACTGTATGTATGTAGTTCGTACACCTTCTATAATGTTAAAAGCAGTGATAATTCAATAATAAATAAAATCATAAGCTTGATCAATAAAATCATAAAAAATAAAATACTTGATCATAAACATTAAATGATGGAAATACGAGTCAAATGCAAACACTTAATGAAAATTTGTATTCTTCAAAAACATTAAACAATATATTATCAATTGTAATCTTGCTCATCTATGTTTTCAAGATTTCCAAAGAGGAGAGCTTCCCTTATCTCTCATGTGATGTTAAAACACCAGTTTTATATGCAACGGTGCTTCCTGATTAAATCACGAGGCATATTTTACTTTCATGGGCTTCACCTATGTCTTTAATGTAATAGTGCATGCTAACTCAGCTAAGGACCTATTCATCTGTCCACTATTTAACCCACTGTTCAGCATAGTTCTCAGTAGTAAGTGATCAATAAATATTTTTGAATAAGTAAAAAAAAAAAACCATCATGTTATCCTTAAAATTCCATCATTAAAAAAATTAATCCATGAGTTTGTTTATATATAAATATTAGTTACTATTTGCCAAAGCATCTAACACAGTATCTAGAATATAGAAAGTAATCATTGAAATAGATTCTATTTCCTATGTTCTTTAAGTGGAGAAAATAGCATCTAATAACATGTATTTCTTTCATTTAATTTTGCATTAAAATATTGTCTTAAAGTTTGGGAGAAATGATTTGTTATAATTTTTGGCACATATCACACACAATGAAGTCAAATCATTTTTATAGAGATAAGAGTCAAAGTTTTTCATATTCTGTTTTGAATTCTGGTGGAAAAGATTCTTTCAGTTGGAAAAAAATGATTTTTGCCCAGGCATTAACCAAGAAAAAGTCCCCTGAAACCAATATTCTGGGAAAGGTTCTAAACTCTCGATAAAAAGGCAATCAAAATCAAAATGCCATTTTTCAAGGTCAAGGACCAACACATCACCCACTGAGAGGCCCTCTGAGATTCATCATGCAGCAATGTCCTTTTGAATATAACATCAAGATTAAAAATTCCACTTATGCACTTGTGAAGCTGATGTAGATGCACTGAACATTTTTCTCGTTTATAACATTTGCTTTTTTCTCATCTGATAGAAAATGGTATCATGACTTTTGCAGCCAGGAGTAGGATGCAAAGAAAAACCACAACGTGGGGTTTAAGTTATAAAGCAACCTCTGATCTCATGCAGTGCATTTAAGTATCATTAGGGTTAATGCTTTACTTGTTGAAGAATTTCAGAAAATATGTAGGTCCATTTTTAAAGTGATAGCATAATGAAAAAGTAGGTTAAAACATTAAAATACATGAACACTGATTGTTTCTAAATGGATTCAAATAAATAAGCCTTTTACTACTTAAATCAGAACAAGAACACAGAAAAATGTAATTTATAATTGTCAATGAAGAGATTTCTGCAAAAATAATGAAGACTGCTACTTATAAACTTGGAGGAGTTTTATTTAGGATGTAAGATGTAATTCAAAAAAGAAAACCTTGGACTTGAAAACATAACTCTCTGTCACCTAATACCTTTGTGAGCCCAAGCATTTAATCTCTTTATACATCTATAAAATGGGAATATTGACTGTACAGGATTAGAGTTAATACATATTACTCCCAGAAGGCATGTACTTGATAAATGATTTTATATTTGCTACTACAATGATCTCTTCCTATGCGTACAGTGTTACAGTACTTTACCCAGATCTCCCAGAACTGCACTTCTGTATGCTGAGAACTCCCCAGATGAGTGAAGAGTGGAATCACATGTATGGTGCAATACAAACAAATGTCCTTTCCATCACCTCTGAAGTCACTTCCTCAGACTTCTAGAGTACAGGGTGACCCTAAAACTCAGCAAGTATTCTCCAAGCCAATCGACAATTTCTAAAAGGGCCAGGCACAAGAAGAGATGCTTTCTTTCATTCCTAACCTGATCAGGTTCTGAAGTGAAGGATGAAGGTAGATAATGCAATATGGCTGCAAGCAACTGTTCCTGGTATGGAAGAGACTGCTAAAGAAGCTGAGGTTGTGTGGGGGACAAGGTTAAAGAAGAGAGGGGTGTTTGGGGGAATAAGCATATCAGTTATAGCCTTGCTCCCTTCTCCTACTATAGTATGAAGATCTGGGACAGAGTCCACAAAAATATCCTTGCAAAAGATGAAAAGGTCAATTCTTCATCTGGATATTTGGGATTATCTAAGATAAAAAGTAAACTTTCACCATTTAATTGTCCAGTCAGGGTCCAAACTACATAGGCAATGACCCTAACCATTGTGCCCGCGTTCCAAATCGTATGAAAAACAAGAAGTGAAATCCTCCGAGAAGACTTGTTACAAACTGGATCTCAGATATTTCAATAAAATCCAAACTCATTCCTCCGGTTTAGATAAATTCTTCCAAAACATTTTTCTTTTGTTATCTTTTGTAGTTTCCTTTCTTCTACTACCATGGAATCGCCTAATCTAGCTGTTTGCCTCCATTTCCAGCCTCTGGAACAGCCTAGAATATTTTTGCTATTTAGTATGTAATAGCCAAATGAATGAATCTTATGCAAGTTATAATATGGTACCACAAATACATCCAAGAAGGAGAGGTTTCCTTGGGAAGAACTCTAAGCAATGTGAATTCAAACAATTTACAAACTAGGAAAGACATTTCCAATATAGGGATTTTGATATCTTCCCACAAGTTACTTCATGAGCCCTTACTAGTGGGATATTTAATAGGCAAAGTATACATCATATATCTATCATAAAGCCTGGTCTGACTGGGCAAGTATATTTTTCCCTAATTGTGGTTAAAAAAAAAGTGCACAACCTGAAACTTAGCAACTTAATCACTTTTATGCATAGAGTTGAATAGTACAATTCACGTTGTTATATAACATACCTCTAGCACATTGAACCAGCCTTGAGTCCCTGAGATGAAACCTACTTCATTGTGGTGGGTGATTCTCTTAATACATTGCCATACTCAGTTTGCTAAATTTTGTTGAGGATTTTTGCATCAAGTTCATCAAGGATATCAGCCTATAGTTTTGTTTTGTTTTGTTTTGTTTTGTTTGTACTGTCTTTCCTTGGTATTCGAATCAGGTAATATCAGCCTCATAGAACATGTTGGGAAGTTTTCCATCCTCCTCAACTTTTTTGAAGCCTTTGAGTAGAATAGTTATGGGGTACTCTTTAAAGATTTGGCCAAATTCACTGAAGAAGTTGCCTGCTTCTGGGCTTTTGTTTTAAGGGAGACTTCTGACTATTCTCAACTTCTGCTCCTGTGTCTAAACAAATTATGTTGTTCAGTCTTGGAAGGGTGTATAAATCTAAAAATTTCTCCATTTCTTTTAGGTTATCTAGTTTGTTTGTACAGAGGTCCTTAGGATCTTTTATATCTCTTCAGTATCTGTTGTAATCTCACTCTCATTTCTGATTCTATTTATACATCTTTTTTTTTTGAGAACTGTGGCAAAGTGTTTATTCTTTATTTCTAGGATTTAAGTTCAACATTTTTTTTCTTTTTTCAACCTTTCATTTCATCAGCATTTATAAGCAAATACTCTTGCCAAACACTATAATGTACCTCATTAAATTGTTTAAATGACCTTAGATGAATTATCCATTAATTTTCTTTCTCTCTCATCCATGTTATGAGGAAATGACATTATCTGAGGCCCTGTAGCACGTGTGGTTATGTAGCCCAAGCATGTGTGTAGCATGTGTGGTGATGTAGCCCAAGTTCTCATACACATTACTGCTGCCGTGGCACACGACTGACTGACAGGCAGCTTCCAGGTGGCTTTCTGCTCTAGGTCTTTTTGTCATGAACCACAGTTAAGTCAGGTAGTTACCTGTTGACCTGTTCTTACATCTTTTATATTTCAATTTGTTTTAAATTTCACTCTTGTTAAATCTCATCAGAAAAGCTCCTATAATCTTCAAGTCTAAAAAACCATTTTAAAATTAAGGTCCTGTTACCTAATATGTCAATCAGTCCTGTAGCAACTGGCAGTTTTCTTACAAATCAGAGAGAGAGCTGGGTCAGGCTCAAGGTATTTTAGGGCTGGGTGGGAAGAATCATACAGCATTCTTCTCATCTTAGGTTATGAGGATGGTCCAGGCCTGAAGAATTTAATTTTACAGAGAAAGTCTAGTCATCTAAGGTGATGGCCAACGTTCAGAGTTAACTAGAAAATTTCATGCAAGGAAGTCC
This sequence comes from Scalopus aquaticus, assembly GCA_004024925.1. Classification (NCBI taxonomy): domain Eukaryota; kingdom Metazoa; phylum Chordata; class Mammalia; order Eulipotyphla; family Talpidae; genus Scalopus; species Scalopus aquaticus. Next base: position 56,779 of record PVIJ01000704.1, on the reverse strand, counting down.
AAGCTCACTGAAATTTCCGTGTTTCTAGAAGCAGATTTCCCATTAATAGGCATTTGAAATCAGAATCTGCATTTTTTAAATTGCCTCCTCTGCCTCAATAAGGTCATGCTTATTTCTTTGTATCATCTATTATTTTCACACTGTCTTCCTTGTACGACTTCTAGCTCCACGCATAGCAGAGAGACCCAGTAGTCGTCATTATTTTAGTTTCAGTTCTTTCGTGATTTCAGCTAGTTGACACATTTCCACAATTAAAATGCAAGCTCTTACACCTTTTGTATATGCATTTTTAATTTATTATATTGGTGTCTGAGATGGGGACTCCTTTTCTGATTTGTAATTATTGTGTATATATTTGTCATATTTCAAAGGGACTTCCCATATACCTTTTATATATGCTAACAAGATAATAAAAGCATTATTCAAAATAATTGGAAGCCTACATTATTACTATATTTGGGTAAAATAAATGACAACACAGATCACACTTGAATAGCCAACTTATACATAATTAGAATATGAAACTTAAAAACCAAAGTAGTACTAAAGATAGCATAGTTTTGTTTTTTTTTTTTTCTGAAGGTACAGTTCAATTAGGTACTTCTTCATATCTTTTGATGGGCAATAATCATTAAGCATATAAACATGGAAATGATAAGAAAATTGGTTGACGATGTAGCACCATAATTGTTGAAATAGTTAAAAATGCTATAAAACAAATTACTATTTTACTTCGTTCAGTAGTCATGTCCCAGTATACTCTATTTTAAAGTTCATCGAGATCAACACATTGCTGAAATTAACAGGATTTTTTTCAGGACATGTTAAAGACTTTGAATAATGGAGTTGATTTGTGACCTGGATACTTCCTCTGGGTTACCTTATTCTCAAATCAACAGAACAGAAGTCTTTGTACAGGCTCAGAATCCTTCCGCATTGGCTTTGCATCTGATAGTCAACAAATACTGACTCTAGGTCAGACATATTCTGGGTGCCAGAAAGGGTTGGTTCAGACAAGTTCCTGCCCTCAAAGAAGCCATAAGAATAAAAAGGATTTAAATGTTTTCCAAGGACACATAAATAAAAAAAGACTAAACAGGACCGTCATGAGAAAATATATTTCAACCAACTGAACAATCTAGAATAAACTGAAAATTACTAGAAATGTACAATCTAGCAGAACTGAATCATTAAAAAATTGAAAATATGAATGCATATATAACTAATATGGAAATTGAATCAGTAATCAAAAACTTCTGAACAAAGAAAAGCCCAGGACTAGATGGCTTCACTGCCAAATTCCACCAAACATTTAAAGAATAAGTGCCAATCTTTCTCAAATTTTTCCAAAAAAATTAGAGAGATGGGAATACTTCCAAACTCATTTTGTGAGGTCACTATTACTCTGATGCAAAAACTAGACAAAGACATTCCAATAAAAAACTAACAAACCTAATTTAATAACAGATAGTGCAATAAAAAGCTCATATACCCTGACAAAGTGGAAATTAACCAAGAATGGTTCAACCTACAAAAATCAATCAAACCGATGTACCACTTTATCAGAATGAAGGATAAACACAAGTCATCTTAGTAGATGTAGAAAAAGCATTTGATAAAATTTTATACACTTTCATGGTAACATTCAAACTAGGAATAGAAGTAAATTACCTTAACATAAAGAAGTTAATATATGAAATGTAGCCCACAGTTAACATCAAAATCAAAGCTAAAAGTTTTTCCTCTAAGATGAGAAACAAAGCAAGTATGTCCATTCTTACCATTTCCTTTCAACATAGTATTGGAACACTAGATAGAGAAATTACGCAAGAAAAAGAAAAGATATCAAAGTAGGGAAAAAAGTATAAAATTATCTGTTTGGAGATGACTGATGTTATACGAGGAAAATCTTAAAGATTTAAGAAACACACACAAACACAGAGAGAGTTAGAATAGGTACATTTAGTAAATTTGCAAAATTCAACAATCAACATACCAAAATCTATTTTATTTCCATATATCAAAAATAAACAACCCAAAATGAAATTTAGAAAATAATCCCACATATAACAGCACCAAAAAATAAAATACTTAGGAATAAACTTAACCAAGGAGGTAAAAGACATATTCAGAAAACATATTATGAAAGAAATTTTAAAAGTTTCAAATAAATGGGACAACTTCCCATAATGGTAGATGGAAGATTTGATATTGTAAAAATACCCAACTCTTCCATATGATCTTGCTATAACTAACAAAACCCCAATGGAAAATTCACAAAAATAGAAAACAACCTTAAGATTGCAGAGTACTCACAAAGGGCCTCAAATAATCAAAACAGAATGGAGAGTCCAGAAATAAACCCAAACATATACATAGTCAGCCAGTTGATCTTCCATGGGGTACCAAGAATATATAATGATGAAAGGATAGTCTCTTCAATGTTGTGCTTGAAAAACTAAATGTCTAAACGCAAAAGAATAAAAGTGGAACCATAATTTATACCATACATAAATGTAAAACCTGAAACTATAAATTTCCCAGAAGAAAACATAGGGGGAAAACTTCCAGACATTGGTTTTGGCAATTATTTCCTGGACAAGTTGCCAAATACACAGACAAAAACAACAAAACAGATATGTAGAACTACCTCAAACTAAAATTTCTGCAAAATAAAAAAAAATCGATATAGTAAAAAGGGAGTATGGAGTATATATTTACAAACCACATATTGTTAAGAGATTAATTTCCAAAATATAGAATGAGCTCTGTTAATTCAATACCTGAAAATCCAAATAACCAAATCAAAATACTAGAGTGGAGGATTATGGGTGCTTCGGTGGTAGGTGTGATATGGTAACATACATCTAAGGATGTGTGAACCTGTATCAGTGATTCATATGCAGTGTTACAAGCCAATGTTACCTGGACAAAAAATAATTTGAAAAAATGGGCAAAAGACTTGAATAAAGATGTCTCAAAAAAAGACATACAAATAGTACACAGGTATGTGAAAAGATGATCAATATCACTAATCATCAGAGAACTGAAAATCAAAACCACAATGAGATATCATTCCATCTACTTTAGGATGGTCACTAGCAAAAAACACCCAAAACCAAAAGCCCAGAAAATCGCACGTGTCATTGAAGATGTAGAGAAATTGGTTCACTATTGGTAGAAATGTAAAATTCTGTACTTGCTACTGAAAACAACATGGAGTTTCCCAAAAATGATATAAATATAATGACCATATGATCCACCAATCTCACTTCTCCATATATATCCAAGATATTTGATATTAGGATCTCAAAGAAATATTAGTATCTTTGTTTACAATAGCCAAGATACGGAAACCACCTAAATGTCCATCAAAAGATAAGTGGATTAGGGCCTCCCCAGTGGCACAGCGGTTAGGTGCTGCGCTGTGATGCTGTCAGCAGCAGGGACATGAGTTCAACGCCCAGCCGGGAATATTCCCACATGGTGAGGCAGACCTCTCCTGCTTCATCCGCTGCTCCCCTCAGCAGTGTGTTTCCCTCAATCTACCTGTTCTGCTCCCCACTGTCTGGTGAATCCTCTTGCTGCCGCACACGTCTGATCTGTACCCCAGCTTGTATGCATAAATAAATAAATCTTTAAAAAAAAGATAAGTGGATTTAAAAAAAGATGCATGGATCAGAAAAAGCAGTGTATACATACAATGGAATATTTTTTAATCATGGAAAAGAAAGGCAATCCTGCCTCATACTATAGTGTGAATGATTACTGAGGACAGTATGTAACGTGAAATAAGCCATTATAAAAGGACAAATTCTACATAATTCTACCTATACAAGGTATCTAAAGTAGTCAAAATTATCAAAACAGACAACAGAATGGGTTGGTCCAACCACATCAAATTATGCTGAAAGATCAACTATGATGATAGGGAATTAATCACTAGCTTTGGTAAAATATACATCATTGGCAATCTTAATTTAAAAATGTCTAGTGCAGTGGTGCGGAAATAATGAGGTTAGTATAGGCTTGTGAGAGAAAGGGAAATAACCTGAAAACAGAGAGTGGATTTATTTACAAATATCAGAGAAATAGTGCAGTGGATAGAGAAGCAGGCATGGAGTGAAAAAGGACTTTTTTTTTTTTTTTTTTAAAAAGGGTAACTTTAACATCTGTGTGCTGACTAGAATGCTCTGATACAGGGAGAGAAAAGTGCTGATTCAGGAAAGAGAAGGATAAATTCAGGAGCAAACTCAGAGGTGATTTGAGTAGTCGGGATCCAGATCATACACGTAGAAGCTGTATGGAGGTAGGATAAGGTTCTATGTTTTCCTTTTACCTAAATAAAATACAGAATATTTAGAAATGGATGTGGGTGAGCTGCTGGATTAAAGGTGGGAAACTAAAGAAGTTCCTGTCTTTTTGCATTTTTTTTTTAATGTAATATAAGAGGAAAGTTCATCAATTTGGAGTGAGGTGGGAAAGAGGTGTTGATTTCAGCATCAAGAGGAGCTATGAAATTATCATCTCAAAGAAAAGGAAAATGAATTCATTAGGGACATGTAGTAAAACTGTCTAGCGATTATTCATGGCCAAAGTTTTCTAGTGAATTCGGGCATCTGAACTGTGTAACTTTTCTCCAGCAATGTTTGAGCCCTGAAGTTTCCTGGGATAGGAACAGGTGGAAGATGGCATTTAAGTGACTTGGAGTTTTTCCAGTGTAGTCAGAAGAGGAAACAGTAAGACAAGAGAATTAAGGACATCTTCCAAGAGTGGGCATCAAATGCTAGAACAAGGAATTTGAGCTGATACAAAGAGAAACAAGGGCATGAGGGAGTGATGAAGACCAAACAAAACCTTACAGCTCTGTTTCCTTTGTTTCTAGCAAAATTCAAGCCTGAATCTTTACGTCCCTCTGACCACCCTTCTCCTTAAAAAAGTCCAGGGCTGGTCACAGCAGGACTGTGTTTAGAGCTAATGTGCTGAGGCTGGATCCTCCTTCTCCTCTTCTTCCTCCTTCCTCTCCACAGGGCGACAAGGATATATGCGTGAGAAAACATCGTGAAAAATTCCCATTTACCCATGAGGATTCACTCAAAGTACATCTTCCTTCATCACTCAGCAAGTCAGTGGGGTCTTCAGTAAAGCCTAGCCTTTCATCATGGTCCACTTTGCTTCATGAAATAAAAGTCCTTCAGGTCAGGCCTCCCTGGTGGCACAAGGGGTTAAGTCTCAGCACTATGGAGCTATCCGTAGCCACTGCAGCACAAGTTTGATGCCCGGCCAGGGAGCTTCCCACATGGCGCAGCAGACCTCTCCTGTCTCACCCGCTGCTCCCCTCAGCAGTGTATTTCAGTCGATCTGCCTGCTCTGCTCCCCACTCTGTCTCTGGTGAATCCTCTTATCCCCCTCCCCACACCTCTGGCCTACCCTCTAGCTCTTGTATGCATAAATAAATAAATTTTTATTTAAAAATCCTCCAGGTCAAAGAACTGTCATTACAACAATGACTGAGGATAAACATGGCTTCTTCATAAAAACTAATTTCCAGGAAGAATTCTTCTGTGTCAAACATAATACTAGCTGGCATTTAAACAGAGTGGTGTAAGAGCTGTCCGCTCCCAGGATCTGTAATGAAATACAGGAACATAACAAGAGCACATCTAACAAATCAATGGGCCATCTGTTTCACTACCTGAACTCCGGAGGTGACTAACCCTGGCTGCTTCTCAAGAACATTTAACCATCTCCTCCTGCCCCTCTTCCTAACCTAGCTCTCTCTTAATAGAGCATAATAAAGCATATGGCATTGAAAGCTTCTGGTGGCAGAATCCCATCTGACCCATGGTGCATTTTTCTCTCACTTTTTTCTGCCTTCTAAAATCTATGATATACCTGTATTTGTAGTTCCCAATTTCCTGAGACTGATCCTACCAAACCAGAGAGAGAAGAGAATATAAAAGCTTGGTGAGCATATCAAATTTCATGATTGCTTCTAGTTCTTTGCATGCCTATTCAGGGGAAATGTCCTCTAGTTTCCAAAAACTAATGCTTGTGGGTAAAAGGCAGCCTCATTGGTGGTAATAGGTGAAATTTCCAGACTAACAGAGCTGATGTGCCTTTAACAATAGTTAAAATATGTGCATACAAGTACATGTGTGTAAGATTCCACCTTTTTCTTTTGAAGGCTCAGTGCATATCATTTTTCAAAAATATTTATTTATGCATACAAGTTGAGGTACAGGCCAGAGGCGTGGGGCGTTGAGAGGGTTCACCAGAGACAGAGTGGGGAGCAGAACAGGCAGAGCAACGGAAATACACTGCTGAGGGGAGCAGCGGGCGAGGCAGGAGAGGTCTGCCGTACCATGTGGGAATCTCCCCAGCCACGTGTCGAACTGCCGACAGCTCCACTGTGCAGCACTTAACCACTGTGTTGCCAGGGAGGCCCCAGTGCATATCATTTCTTTTCTATGAGTGTACAATACAGCAGAGCTGTTTGGGGTTGCTGTAGATATATCAGATATTTAAAGGCTCTCTATTGTTCCAGGATGCTCCGTGGGAACAATATGGAGCACAGCTGCAGTCTTACTCTGGATTTGCCTAAAGTAATGATTAATTAGGTAGCACCCATCAGATATTTACTTATAGGAAAAAAATCAAGACTTTTCTTGGAAGAGAAGTTATCTTAAGAGAAAGTTGATATATATACAATGCTTGTAGGTGCGCATATACACATAGAGTGAGCTAACATTGAGGCTGATACAGAGTACACAATGAAATCTATCATAATGTTACCCTCTGCGCAGCCCTCATAAGCTCATACATAACTCCTAGGATAAGGATACAACTCCAAAGGATCAATATAAATTCAAAAAACTCTTTTGTTGACTTCCTACCGGGCAAAATGATTGAAAGATTCCCGTAACATTCTCACCAAGGCCTCCACAAGAGCAGTAGTAGAAATTGGCACCAGCAGCTCCTGCAGCTCTGGAAGCCTTTGACCACAATGGAATCCAGCACCCTTGTTACATATTAACATCTTTGATATTATGTGTCTGTAGACATAGCGGGACCCAGGTAGGTATATGGGAAGCAGTGTTTTGGGTATACAAGTGCTAGAAAAGCACAATTCCTAATACGTCAAAGTGCTACAGAACCAAGTTCTCCTAAAATAGGAAGAAAAGTGGCTGATACCATCTGGCAGGCCCCTAAACTGGCTTCTAAATTATATTTGAGAATTTTTCCAGAGATTTCCAGAACTATCTTTAAGTCCATTAAGGAAGTACCTGGGAGAAGCTGAAACTAACAGCATGGGTCTAATTTTACTTCGGGGCTGGCAGGATTTAGGGAAGCCACCTTTTGTGCCCCTGTGTCTTCATTTGTTAGTCTTGCCTCAAGAATATTCCTGGATGTCATTATTAATGTAAGGCACTCAACAATCTCATTGCTCCTCTATGTGCTTTACTCGTCCTATTTTGATTGAGTGGGGATAGAATTAAATAAGAGAAAATAACGACTAAGTAAGAGTATGAGAAATTTTCATATGACTAAAGTGTGTGATCCATAACATATAAACATTGCAGTTCCATTTTAGCAAATTTAAGGGTTTACGTATTTGATTTTGGGGATTTGACTATTTTCAAACAATGATTATAACAAATAACTGAAGTTCAAAGAGTGAATAAACCATACTTCAAATAAATAAGATATGGTTTGCAAATAAAAACAAAATTGAACATTTTCTTTCTATCAATAATCACCTTACTGTTTATTTTAAATGGCTTTTTGATGCTGATTATCACTACATTTTGCATTCATCATGCCACTGTTACTCAAGAGTAGAGTTGAAAAGATCTAACTTATACATAAGTTGAATGACTCTGCAGTGTATAATTATAACAAAAGTAGCTGGGCCTCTGATGTAACAAAGAGTGAAACCAAATGGACAAAGAACCAAGCCAGAGATGCTTTCTAAATTGTCATTAATGACCCTAGCATCAAAAGATGGTTGGGTTTTAAGTGCTATAGATGACTGATATCAATGAACAGGAGACCTTTAAGGAAATAAGGGGAAATGTTTTACATTTATCTCAGTGATTTAATTTGGACACTTAAGTGGCAATTAAATAACATGTATTGTTCAAGGTACATGACAAACTATATCAGAAATGTTCCTGATCTGGGTCATTAACATTGAATCAAATATGGGGCTCTGGTTCTAAGGCTGATTGGAAATTTGAACACTCATGAAAAGACCACACTACACGGTCCAATGGGAAGAGCTTGATCAAAGAGGTATATTTAAATGTGGCTCTGACACTTCCATAAAGGGTCCCCTTAGAGATACCCTAAAGGAATTTTTCTCAAACTTTAACTGTGTATATAAATCACCTGGAAATCTTGTTAAAATGAAATTGTAATTAAATAGATCCAAGGCATGGGGTCTAAGAAGCTGCAATTCTACCAAACACTCATATATGTTGATACTGCTTATCCCTAAACCAAGTATGAGTAGCAAGGCCCTCAGAAGTTTATTGAGAGAAGACATGAAGAGCACATGTGTATATAAGAAAACTTTCTAAACTGTGAAATGGCATTGGAATCACTTAATGATTCAGTTCAACTCATCAAGAAAAAGTCATAGTAGGGCCTCCCTGGTGGCGCAGCGGTTGAGCGCTGCGCTGTGGAGCTGTCGGCAGCGCGAGATGCGAGTTCGACACCCAGCCGGGGAGAATCCCACATGGTGCGGCAGACCTCTCCTGCCTCTCCCGCTGCTCCCCTCAGCAGTGTGTTTCTGATCTGCCTGTTCTGCTCCCCACTCTGTCTCTGGTGAACCCTCTCGCCGCCCCATGCCTCTGGCCTGTACCCCAGCTTGTATGTATAAATAAATAAATCTTTGAAAAAAAAAAGAAAAAGTCATAGTAGAATAAATTCTGTTCCAGATAATCTTCAATTTTTCATTTTTAGCAAAATCAAAAACAAAACTGAAAACTGGAAAGGCAATGTAAGATTCATGCTAAAATGTGCATTGTTCTTTGATTGCTTAGAAATCTGAACTTATATATCACTAACCTGACTAAAAAAAAAAATCTGCCTTTTAAAAGAAATTCATACAATCAGATCCAGTTTCAGATTTGTCCTGTTGTCTCGTCTCCATCAAAACAGCAATAGTAAATGACAAAGAAAAGGAAGAAGACAGTTGGCTCCAGAAACAACTGCAACAGCATGAAGTGATTGCTGTGAGGGAAGAAATTAAAAACGAATAAAAGCAGACACAAGAACACAAAGATCACGTTTCTTAAGTAAAATTCCTTGTTTTCATTGACGCTGGCATTTTCTGAGAGAAATGAACTGATTTCTAAACCATTTCTATGTTCATTATATAAAGCATCATCAGCAATTCCTGGTCAAGGTACACACACTCTCCCTGAGGCTGCAGTTCCAAACATTTTGACCAATTTTTCATTATCACATGGTCAAGTTTGCCATGTGAGGAAGATGTTCATCACACATCAGCAAGTGCATAGCAGACCCTGTCCATAGAATAAAAACCCTTTCTTGATCTTTTAGATTTGAGATAGAAAGTCAGACAGCCGGCCACAGACCTACCCAGGTCACCAAAACCCTACTGAGATCAAGCAATGGCTTGCTTGCTCCCATGAGGAATCTCTTCACGATAGCACTGATTATGGAATTAGAACTCTGCTTCAGAGATTGAGAAATTCATCAGATTTACTTTCACCAGACTGTTATACTTTGTCCTCCTATTTCCATTCCTGTAAATGCTCTCTTATCTGTGGTGAGAGGAAGCATCATTTACAATCCCAAATGTGGGGTGTTATTAAACAAACACATGTGAATGAAAACCCAGTTTAGTGTCATCAGAGAGGCAGAATTGATAAATGTGTTTGTCAATGTATCTGACAGCACTATTCCTTTGAAAACTAAATTGAAAGTAAAACTACTAATCCCAACTACTAATTTTATTCCTTAGTCCTCAGTCAATACCAAATATGAGGCCACTTATGAGCAAAACAGTCACTCAGAGATTTGGCTCTGAAAGCACTCAAGAAGCTGACAAGTAAGAAATGTTGAGATGCCAGAACTGCACACAGTGGGGAATATCACACCTGCAAGTTGTTCTGTGTACCAGCCCTGGGTAATCTGGGTCAGCTGCCCCAGGGGAAGCCTCATAATCAGGCACTCTTCACTCTCCAGTTGCTTCATCTAAGAAAACCTGAAGCTTTGAGGATGACCGAGCAGCAGTTTCCTTCCAGAGAAACACTTGTGCAGTGCATCAGGAGTGGTTTTAAATGGTGGGGATAATTACTTAATTCAAGCTGTAGCAAGTGGCCAAGTAAACATGTAGCAGCCAGGAAGCTATTAACATGATTTTAAGGCAATTATTCCATTAGTGTTTAATAGTCTCCAATTAGACTTCTCTATCGAAGTTTGAATGTCTTTTTTTTCCCTCTCCAATAATTCTCACAGTTGAGTAATACGGAAGGGTACCAAACTCATTTTAAATGTGTGTGTGTGTGTGTGTGTGTGTGTGTGTGCGCGCGCGCGCACGCGCGCGCGCATTCCCTGAGACTATATAGCTACTTCAAACCTACTTTACAGAACCATGAGGGGATTTCAAGGGTATAGGTTTGGAAAAAAAAAAATATTTTCCTGAGGAGTGTTCGGGAAGACAATGCAAGGAATTCTGCAAGTATAACAGTAGAGAGGCTGGGGAAGCAATGGAAATTTCTGACTTATCCCATGCCACCAACTTTATGTCCCTACTCTAAGACAACCAGAATAGCAAAGTCTCCAAACTCAGCTTTTTATTTTGTCCCGTGGGGATAAGGGGAAAGTTGTCTGCTTCCTGCTAACTTTTATTTCCTTTTTTGCCACTTGTTGCTGCTGAATCATCCAGATAAAACCCCAAATTATTTCCCTCCAAAATCCCTAGATCTTCGCTAAGACTATTATAGTTAAATCACTGGGTTGACAGTTCATCAGTTACCTTCACAAGCTTCAATTTTTCTATCTATGCAATGGAGGTAGGAGTACCAGCACTGCCAGCTTCACAAGATTTGGGGAAGAATTATGTGATCTCACGTACATACTGAGTCTTTGAAAAGTGATGAGTTGCAGAAAAGTAAGATAGATTCAGACATGGTGTCATATTATCCCTCAGAACCAGCAATGTGAATTCTATCTCTGGCAGGTAGCTTATTAGAGACCTTAACCTTCTTTCCTTCTCTGTGTGGAGAAATGCTCAGGTGAGAACATGGGGAAGTAACTTTCTAACAATTGAAAAAAAAAAAAAGGAAGGAAGAAAAGAGAATAGGAATGCCTGTGGAAGGGGCAATAGAATTTTGCCAGCAAAGCTGTGTACTTTCTACTGTTCCCCAAAAAGAGCAATCCCCTTGCTAGCCCAGATTGTCTGCAAACTGGAGAATCTGCGTTGTTCTTTCCCTTGGAGATACCTGGGCTCTTGGGAAGCTACCTCCTGAAGAAGGACAAAAGACAAACCTTTGCTTCCTGAGTTGGCGCTCAGGGTATTTAGACTGTGCCTGTCATGGTCGCCATTCACTTGCCTGATGGTCACTGACTTGAATTACAGATCACCTCTGCTGCTGCAGGTTTCAGCCTCTTGGGATTTCCAAGGAACCGTTCTTTTCCTCTCCTCCTCCCCGGCCCCATTTAAGTATTATGTTTTCCCCCAGTGGCTGAGAGGGGGCGCTGAATGGGGCAGATTAAGAGGAGGTAGACCACCAGGTTGAACCTGAAAACCCACCCAAGCTCTCAGCGCGGGCAGGCTACCTGTCGGTAACTGACCCTCGAGCCGGACCTGGAGTGTCTCAGGCGTCAGCTCTCCAAGCCCAAGTGAAAAGTCAAACTGGCACGGAAGTATGGTCGTGTCCCCAACTGTGACCTGGGGAAATTGTCCTGAAACGATCTTCCCTCTTGCACATCTGGGCTTAGGGCTGCTGCGCGCTCGCACCCCAGAAAACGCCCATTCCTCTGGTTCGAGTCTGGCGCACCAAGCCGAAGCCTCTGGATCTCTCCAGTCTCTTCCTCGCTTTACCCCGCCTTCCTGCCTTCTATGCAGTCTGGACACGGCGCAGTCACCTTTCTCCTACGGTGCTCTGCGGGTGAATCCCACCCCTCCGCCGCAGCTCAAGCAGGTTTCCCTGCCGGGCTTCAGTCCCGAGCAACACACGCACTGTCGGACAGGTTTGCTCTCCTGACCCGGGCGCGCTCGGTAGTAACAGCACTTGGACCAGACTCCAGACCCGGCCCCCCAAACCAGGCCGGCGGAGTCCACGCACCAAGAAAGGCGCCCTCCGCCCTCGCCCCTTTCGCTCCTAGTCAAGGGCAGTGATCACGCCGCCGCCGGCCCCTCAACTTTCATCACTCTTGGGGAAGTGCTTTGTCTCTTTAAAGAGACTGGGGGCGAATATTAACGGCTCGGGGAGATTCTAACTCAGCTCTGCCAAATCCGCTCGATCCTGTGACAGAGATTGAGTTGGAAGTCCACGAGCCGAACCCTTAGGACACAGCTTGTGCTCGCGGCGCGCTGCCACCCCACAGACCCAGATATCACCCCCACGCCCCAAGTCTGCAGTGAAAATCGTGGGAGGGGGCCATGAGGCGCCGTCCTAGAGTCGAGCCTCCCCTCTGCCCAGTTCTCTCGGCACAGCCTGCTCCCAAAGAGCAGTGGGAAGGCAGTCACCTTGACTCCCGCGCCACGGTCTCCAGAGGTTTGGAAAACGCCAGGAGGCCGAAGGCTCCCGGCGCGCTCGCCTGCCCCGCGACCCACCCTGGAGACGAGTTTCCCTCCCGCGGGCAGCCTGGCAAGTTACCACTTAGTGGCAGATTAAGCAGGGCGGGGCAGGTGCAGCGGGCGCCGAGCGCCCCGTCGGCAGCCTCTGCGCGCCTACCTGGGATGGCTAAATTGGTGAGGGGGATGCTGTGGATGCTCTCTGGCAGAGTTGCCATCCAGTCGGCGAATTTCAGCTCGTTCTTCCCCTGAGACGAGGCCATCGTGCCGGTCGCCGTGGCGCGCGCTGCTCCCCGCACTCCTAGGGCAAGCTGGCTGGCTGCTGCCGCTAATCCAATGTTTGCTCCAGCCCCGCTGGAGTTTACACTCCGCTCTGCGCCACACCCACAGGATGGCGCAGACACATGCTAATTTTAATAATTATTCAAAACACCCCATGCTCCCCTAGTGCCTCCGCCAGACTCCGCTGGAGCTTTTGTTCCTGACATCCGCGCTCAGCTTTCTCCTCCTCTCCCCTCCCTCCCCAACTCCCTCCTCCCGTCTTATCCTTCCTATGCGTCTTTGCCTTTTCTCGCCATTCTGCAGCTTTCCTCGGCTTCCTCTTTAAAACAAAACAAAACAAAACAAAAAAAAGCTTGATTCATCCGTTTGCTTTGCCCAGGGTCTTTCTGGCCCTTTGATGTGACTTCCTAGTCCTGTTTGTATAAAAGAGTCTTGCAGTTGAACCTAAAATCTTAGACGACTTTGTATGTTATCACCTTCCAGGAAGAGGACACTCATCCTGCCTTTCAAGACTTTCCATTCTTACCAAAGAGCTTCCTTCTTTGCAAGCTGTAACCGTTTGGGTCTGCTTAGCCGGAACCCTCCTGCTTGTAACAAAATGGTGGTCTTTATTTTACCACTTTGCCTAAATTTTGAAGTTGATAAGTGTGTTGCCAGCGAAGGCCACTGCCATCTAGGTGGTTTACACTTACTCATAATCCCTGGCATCCTGTTCCAGACATTTTATGGTAAAGAAGCACTTCATCTCCTTCACCTCCCTGATCATGAGAAAGCTATGTTATTTCTATGGAGAAAGCTGCCTAGTTCTCTAGGTCATTTTTTGTGTGGCACTAAGGACAAGACTGATGCCTAATGCTAGAGAAAAATCACCACATTTCCCAGTGACACGCTGTAATTATTGCCAGTAGCATTTGGTGGGATTTATTTGGCACCATTCAAAATGATCTATGTGATTGTCTGAATTTTCATTCCTTGGCAGACTAGAGAGATGTGCCTTTCTCACGAGAAATCACTCATTGAGCTTCCAAAGAACTGTCTTAGTCCACCTGCTCTCAGATGGGAAAGAGGGGAGAAATCAAGTCTTACAAATGTTATGAATCTAGAGATGGCCTGACTGGAAATGTATGTGCAATGAACTGAAAATGTACTAGGTCTTTGCAACCCAGAGAATATATATGCTATAAAGGTGTTTCCTATTCCTTGATCCAAAAGTATGCAAATCCTTTTCCTAAAGTAAATGCTATTAGATTGGGATAATGAAAACCGATGTAGGAAAGAGAGCAATAAAACATGAAAGTAATCATTTCATTTCAGTAAATGATTACTGAAATCACATAGCATTTAAAAAAGAAAAACTAATGCTGTTTACTATCATACAAGGATGCAAAGCCCAAAGAATATTCACTCCAAATGAGGAGCATTGTGGAAACGTTGGGAGAGAGAAGAGGTAATGCCTTTTTCTTGTCATCAAATTTTCCATTGTCTCATAGAATCAATTCAGTTTCAAGTGGACTAAGTATGGTTATCTTCAAGAATGAGGAAGAGATATGGAATTTTTTCCCAAGTAAATCTTAATATTCTTGCTGGCACAGAAGAACCAAAGTAGCCTTTTAGTTAAAGTGAGAATTTAGCTCACTACAGGATTCTTGGTCAAGAGACTCAGGCCCCAGTAGAGTTAAGGTTGCTCTGTGGGCATCTGACAGGGCAGTGAAGAGATCTTAGCTATGTAACCAGCAACTCTGTCTCTGAACAGTTTGGGCAAGTCCCCGAGTCTCTGTCAGCCCTACTTGTCTCCATTGCAAAAATGATGATATTAACTCAGATTTAAGGCAAAGCTTTCAGGAATGAGTGTGTATGAAAGGGCTTTGCTATCAAAGCATCACACAAAATGTGAGATTTATGTTTATTAAGTATAGCAACAAAAATAAAACTTAGCAACATCTGAATATTTTCCCTCTCTATCTTTTCTAGACTTCAAGCTTATTAATGTTCAAGAAATAATTATTGTATTTGGGGAATATTTTTAATATGATATATTTTTAAAACATGTCCTGTTAACTGATTTGAATTTATGTGTCTCTAAAAGGTTTCAAAGTTGTTGTTGTTGTTGTTTTTAAGTGAAACCACATTCAATGTTGAATAAAGTTTGCCTCTATAAACAATCATACATGTTATCTTTTGGTGAAGCAGATAAACAATACTTCCTATGCTTTATGTGCTTCAAATTTCAGAATATTTAATGTATTTGATTTCACATAAAATTTTAGATTTCTCTAAATGTAATCCACTAGAAAAGTCAGGACTGAAAGTTATAGTTCTGGATTTCCTTCCTGGCCTTATAATCAAGATTTTAGGCAATTTTATTTCTCAGTTTCCCCATCTTTATATTACCAGCTCTGTCATAAATTATTAAAAGACATTAGAAAAATCATGTAATTTTACTGGACTTTACTTTGCCCTTTGTATTAGTCAGGGTTCTCCAGAGCCAGATATAGCTATCGAGCTATATAGATGAGAGATGGGGAGTGAGGGGTATGAAAGAGATGGAGATTTTAAGTAATTGGTTCATGTAATTGAGAGCTGGTGAATCTGAAAAGCAGGCCAGTGGGTTGGAAACCAAGGTATGATTTCTATGTGGCAGTCTTGCAGCAGAATTCTTCAGGAAATGTCTCTGCAGTTGAGATCTTCAACTGATTAGATGAGGCCGAGCCACATACAGCAGGTACTCTGTTTTACCAAAATCAAATAATTGTATATGCTAATCACATACACAAAAACCGTCACAGAAATATCTAGACTAGGGTTTGGCCAAATTCCTGGACATCATAGCCTAGACAAATTGACACATAAATTTAACCATCACATCCATTGGCAAACTAGAAGTTGTTACCATAGTAATCTCTACGGCCCCCTTTGAGTTAATAATTCTCCTTATCATTCTTTCTTATGTACTAGTTGCTAGAATATCAATAGGAGGAATGAAAATATTTACCTTGGTTGTTTTTATTCCATCCAGACAACTCAAGTTATGGATCAACATTTTTATCCCCACAACAAAGATGAGAAAATACTACTGATTTGTAATTGTGGTGTTGATAGTAGCCAAGCTTTTAAAAAGAGTCTCTTTCAAACATAAGTAGAAAGATAAAAATTACTTATTGTAGTGTTTTCATGCTATTAAAACTTATTCATGCAATCCTCAGCTGTCCATCAAAATCACACTATACACCATTTATAAATAGTGTTACTCATTTGGAACATTTCCTTCCTTCATACCCTCTCCCAGTCTTAAAAATACATGGTTCTTTTCTATATTTTCATTCACTGGTTCATAATATTTCTTAATTATTAGAGATACATGAGCTTTATTTTTTATTATGTTGATTTTGAGTTATGATTTGAAAGATGAGTATTGCTATAGGTAAGAAAACATTAGGATACAGTGAAACTGAATAATATTTTAAAAGAGTTCTGTTTAAACAATTCAGCTAAATCTTTTGAAAAGCACAATTCAAATATACATTTATAGAGTCAAACTTAAATATATACAAAAGAGCAATAAAGAACCTTTTTGAAAGTAATGATAATCATTCTTTTTTTCCAACCATACTCTACAACTTTTACCTAAATAGTCCATCCAAAGAACTTCACTGTAATTTAAGTATAAAAAGGCTTTTGGCACATCGAGATAGGGAAAACCGATAAACCCACTTTTCACCACCATTTTAACACTACAGTGTTTTTAGTGTGATTCTTTCCTCTTCACCAATATCTTTACCTTAAATGCTAATTAACACTCGCTGAATATAATTTAGTGGATGGAATCACAGGCTATGGAATTTAAAGGCCTGGATTCAATTCCAGGTTTTCCCAGTTAATTATTTAGGTTTTGGTTTCCTTAACTCAAGTGCGAAGGAAAAAAAAATTCTGGGCATAGGAAAATGGAAAGTGTTGTGAAGCTTAAATGAACAAAAGAGTTTGAAGTTTATTGAACAAAATGGGAGCTCAGGAAACTGTAATTCATTGTTATGCTTCTTGCTAAGAGCTCAGACTTCTAGCCTTCCTACGGAATGCACTTTCATGCGCTTACACATTGAAATTCTTTCCAACAAGCTTGTCTTTGCAACTTCCCTTGTTACACATAAGTAGAAGTAATCTTTTACTTTCCTACACACCCATTGCAGTTTATTTATAGCTATCTTGTAGTGTGTTTCTAATTTACTAGCTCGTCTTAAAGCATTATGTGGACAGGGAAGATGTTATTTGATACCCTATAATACTTCTCACAATGCCTGAGATATAAAAAGGGCTCGTTACAATCATTCATTTACCCACTTATTTCATAAATATTTATTGAGTGTCTATTATGTGCTCTGTCTCAAGAGAGAAAATAGAGCAGCAAGTGGATGAACTCACTGAATTTATGTTCCAAGCAGAAAGGGGCAAATGATAACTTAATGACGGAATAAATACATGATGAGTCTGTATTTCTCACCTCAGCGTCAAAAATCCTCCTCTACCATGCCCATTTTTTATGACTTCACTAAACAGCAAAAGACTTTTACCTTAAATAACAACAACAAGAAACAATTGGTTCAGGATTGTTTTGCCTTTCTATACTATCTGCCCTAATTCTCCCCATCTCTATTGCTATCTTGGTAAAATCAGTGCTGACACTTGAAAATAATATGATGTACTTCTCTAGATTTCCAAGGGCCATTACTAGCAAAATGCTTGATTTCTCAGAGGATGGAGGTTGGTGGGGGTGGAGCATAGGCTGTGAAGTAAGAGGGAGACTGCCTTAGGTTCATGTGCAGAATCAGAAAAAAATCTCAGAAGCACTCTACTTATCATTACTTAAAAAAAGGTTATGCCCATAATTACATCAAATGCTCTTAGCAGCATTAGTCATAATCTCCAAAAGATGGAAACAATGCAAATGTCCATAAACAAAATGTGATACAATCATGTAGTAGACTAATAGTCTCAAAACTAAAGGAAATTCTGATACCTACTACCACATGGATGAGCTTTGAAGATATTACGGTGAGTGAAATAAAGGAAATACAGAAGAACAAATACTGCCAGATTTATATGAAATAAGTAAAATAATAAAATTCGTAGTCAGGAAGTAACAAGACTCACTGTTTAATGGGTACAGAATTTCAGTTTAGGACCATGAAAATGTTCTGGAACAGATAGTGGTTGTAGTTGTACATCAGTATAAAAGTGCTTAGCATCACTGTACACACTTAAAAATAGTCAAGATGGTACATTTTATGCTATGCATTTTATTTCAAGTTGAAAAAGCTATTGACCGATGACTTTGTTGGATAGAAGGACCATACTTGTCGAATCAAGTATAAAGTCCTCATGATAGCTATTTAGTACAGTTCATCCTTCAGTCAATGACTACCAAGAACATAGCCGAAATTATGTAAATTGGGTTTGCTACTTTTTACATGAGGGAGAACACACATCATGGTAATTAAGGGACGAGACAGCTAGAAGGTGTTGGAAAGAACCTGTTTAGGATTTGTTCTCATGTCTGGGCATTTAAAGGCACTGTTGAGGAAGTGAGGCTTTTCTCTGATTTGGATGCTGTCAAGAAGCAATGTGGAGGATAATTTAGTGAGCATCTTGATCTAGAAGGATGAGAGACTAGACTGAGGTGGAGCTGTAGCAAGTAAAGAAATAGGAGTCATTCATTAGAGTGGGGAATAATGGATTATTTTGTGGTGTGAATCATCTTAATGTTTTGTCTTTTTTTCCAGACATTTTTACAGAGAGAACAAGAATCTTTTTTAATTCAGCAAGGTCATAGAGTGACTTTGTCTAATGTTGATGTTTTCTGAACTTGTTTTTGTTCAGTAGGTGAGTGCTAAAGCCTAGCTGATAATATCGGAGACACTTTTAGATGTCAGGGACTATTTATTCTTTTCACCAGTAACTAGAAGGACACAGCCCAATCTAACTTACTTCTCAAAAGCTCTAGTCTAATAGACCTTTATCAGTGATAGATGCTGTTTGGCACCTTTGAAATATATTCCCCATCTGTAAGATTTTCACTTAGACTTTATGACTTGAACAGATTGACGGAATAAAGCGAATTATATGCCTGATGTGCAAGCTCATAAATGCTCTTTCACAAGTATGCTCTGCAAAACCTTTTGTATCCTCCTACCATTCTCAAATAGTTCCTCAAGTACTCAGAAATAATCCCTGTTGTAGGGTAACTCATGCAATTTGCATTTCTTTCCAGTCCCTCCTTGCAAACGCCAAAGGCATCATCTGTAGGAAGGGTTGTCTGAGAAGTACAGGAAATGCTGTGGAACACCACTGACATCTTAGAAAAGGAGGTTCTAAAAAGAGAAGTGAGCTAATGAGCTCTTAGTCTAACTCTGGTCCTGGAGCTGCAGAAGCGAGTGTCAGAGTCTGGGCATAGTGTGAGGGGGCAAGACCTGGCTATTCAGGGAGTTCTGAGCACTGGGAAACAAATCCAAGATAACAACTAGTTGTGCTTATTCATTTTTTCTGACCACTAATGGAGCATCAATTAAAACTACACCTTTGCCTAGGAAAGGTTTACTTTAAAGATTGGACAGTCATCTTCATGCAACACTAAACCTTTTTTATAACTTTAATCAACCCCTAATTCCTACTCTAATTTTTCTTTTGTTTTCATCACAAAAATAATTTAATTACTGAAGTCACTCTTTTTCATAACTGAGCTCAGTGACGCAAATGAAAACAGACGTTAAAGAGATGTCACTGCATTCTCTTTATTTGAAAAGATTAATGCTACATCATTGATAATTCCTTGATTTTTAAAAATTAGCATTCATATCTGTCCACACTACTCTTATCAAAAAGTGAGGGAGGGTGAGATTTAACTCTTTTTTTCATCTCATGAATAAATTTATCTGTGAATTATTTATATTTTCAAAAACACAAGAATAAAAAAGATGTAAAAAAATGCCCAGATCCTGGTTTAATCTTAATAAATGTCTAACCTAAAGTATGTTGTATCTAAGCAAATACAAGATGCTTGGGAGTAGCTGTGCACAGTTCATTGCTGAACATGAACAGATTCACAATTGACTCTGGACAAGAAATTGTCATGAGCAGTTGTTATAAATTCATGACTGTTCTGTTCTAGTGGTAAATACAAAACATGTTTGTGGTCACATCTCACCTCTGATTTGGTATCTTTTAAAATAGTTAATCATGAAAACTTTCACACACTTGCAAAAGTGGAGAGAATACTTAATAAACCTACCCATACTCATCACCCAGTCTCAATAATTATCAACTAATGGGAAATTATTATTTATTTTTACATAATTATTTTCCAAATTGAATTATTTAGAAGTAAACTCCATATATGATAAATTTGTATATAGTAATTATTTAATTTAGCCAAGCAGTCAATCCAGATTTTTTAAATCACCAATAATTGACTGTGCTGAAATTTTTTTTTACTTCACTGATTAGTGACATAATACAATGTAAAATCGATGCTTTCAATTCTCTTATTTAATCCAGGTTGTATGTGGGGGAATTTATATAAGATGGCGGTGATACATTTCCCTACAAGTAACATGTATTGTAAGGAAATTATACAAAGTAAAATTAAAACTTTGCAAGTATAGACTACTCAAAATTCAAAGTGACCACACTTTCCCTTTGTGTAATTCCTATGGACATACACCGTTGAAAAGAGTTAACATCCTTCCATCTATATGTGTTATATGAATACATTTTTTTAAAGATTTATTTATTTATACATGCAAGCTGGGGTGCAGGCCAGAGGCGTGGGGCGGCGAGAGGTTTCAACAGAGACAGAGTGGGGAGCAGAACAGGCAGATCAGAAATACACTGCTGAGGGGAGCAGCGGGCAAGGCAGGAGAGGTCTGCAGCACCATGTGGGACTCTCCCAGGCTGGGCGTCGAACTCGCATAGCGAGCTGCCAACAGCTCCACAGCGCAGTACTCAACCGCTGCGCCACCAGGGATGCCCCTGTATGAATACATTTTTTATACTCTAATGCTGTGCTCTTTTAAAATAATTAAAGTTTGTGTATATCTTATCCAAATCTTAGTCCATTTTTAAAAATAGAAGAAGATGCATACATTCTAATGAAAAAGTCAAACCTAAGAGCTAAGGTTCATTTTGTCCACTACACACCAAGAAACCCAAGATCTGTAAATTATCTTACTATGTATTATATTTATATGACATGATATTTTCTTACTTTCTCATATAGGTAATAAAATAATTTTACTTAATCACTGCATGCAAAAAACTTGAAAATAGTTTTTGACAAAAATACTAAGAACATTATGCTTCTGTAAATACATATAAAGATTTTTACAATTATAGAGCAAAAACATCCAAGATGCAAGAAAGCATTCTATTTAATAATTATCCAATATTTGGACTGAGCACTAAATAGCTATATTTAGAATCAAAGTATTTTGAAAGCTTTCATAAAGAGCTTGCAAATAAATGTGCCTTTACACACACAGAAAAAAATGCTACAAAATTTATATTATATCAAACAAGAACAAATTAGCATTAATAGAATACTAGGAAGCCACTTTCCAGGTCCTAGCAAAGAAAACTCTAGACCCAGAAGAGATGCATGCCAAAAATAGATAATAAATCTCATAGCAACTGACAGAAAGTTTCAAAACGAGACTACAAATGCCTCCATTCCTTATTTCCCTGATTGAGTGACTCTAATTTGTGAAGTACATGGAAGAGAATAGAAGCTAAGAAAATATAACCCAAAAGGAGACCACCACCCCCCCCACACACACACACATATCATAGTAAAAGGAGGAAGTTATGGAGCCACCATTCTAGAACAGAAAAATTAACAAGTGCGCAGCCACTCAATTAACGGATACATCGGAAAACCCATGTCATCAGGACACTGAGGAATGACACACTTCTGCAAGTTCCAGTTTGTAGACACGAAGGGTGACAAGACTAAGCTTGATTTTGCATGGAAATTCAAAAATGTGATACTTAAAGTTATGGCTAAATGATGTGGACACCTGTAGGCTGTTAAGGAACAGCAGAAAAATGTCCCAGTATGCTCTGGCTAAAAACAGCTGAAGTTATTTTCAACTTAAAATAATCTATAGCAAGAAAATTACAACCCACCATTATCATATACTTTGTGTAATTATAAAGCTTAAATTCTTCATATTTGACAATTGTTGGTATAATTTTCCACAAAGATATTACTCATTATACTTCATTATTCGCTTTGATTAGAGAGATTGAAAAAGAATACATCTATTGTGATTATCCATGCCACTCATTTTTGTTCACAAGCATTGAAAAAGCTGAGCTGTGGCTCTTGGCTTAAAACTGAGAGACAGTGTTTTGAAATTTTACGTTTAAAAGGAATGAGTTTGAATTTACTGCAGTTCGTTACAATGACTCTGAAGGGGATTGGAAGGCCTTCAAGTAGTTAAAAATGCTTTTTAAAATAAACTATACAGAATAGCAGTTGGAAGTAACAGTAAGGCAATGTGAAGTGAGCACATTTCCACAAGCAATGTCTTTAATGATGTGATTTGATGTAGGATATTTGCTGAAGTTAATAGTTGTATAATTAAAATATAAATAATTTAGAAATTACGGGGACAGATTTCATGTAAAGCAAATCTGGCAGGTCCGTCAATTAGTAATGTGATAGAATGGTTTCAGACCAACAAAGGATAATTTTAAGTGTCTAGCACTGATAGGAATTAACCATTTTAAGATTAACCAATAAACAAGTTGTATAATCTAGAATGCAACAAATAGACAAAAAGGGAGAAGCAAAGCAGAAACTACCCTGGAGTGAGAGTTGGGGAAGCCAAGAGGAGAAACAAAAGCAAAAGTTACAGGAAGAACATAGCAAAGGGTTTAATGAAATGACTATAAAATAGGATATTTTTGATTTAGGTAATATTGGTTGACGACATTGCTTGTGACTCAGAGGCACAGGATCCTAGCTCCGTAGATGCAGGTCACCCCACAAAACTCTTTTTAACCATTCTTTACAGCAAAAAGAAAAATTTAAATTTAGGTATTTTTCAGCTAATGTATTTATTGTAGAAAATTTGACTGATTTAGTTGGATCAAGATACCAAGTTTGCCACGTCTGGACTCTTGCTATTTAACAATATTAATTAGCTTGTTCCTCTTTATTTTACTTCCTATTGAGTAGTTATAGTTACAGCTACCCTCTAACAAAACACCCAAATGAAAATAGGGTGGTTCATTTAGTTATTCAGATATCTTACATGTATCGGTAAGGCCTGATTTTTTTTCTTTCTTGGATATTTTGGCAGGATACATCATTTCAGCAGAAATTAGAACCAAGTGGTGAATTTTTGTTTAGTCCCCAGGGACATATACAGTGCCAAAAGAGAGCAGAAATAAGATTTTAAAAACAACTTTCAAAATTTTTAAATACTTTCAGAAAATACACCTTCATTTGACATAATAATTAAAAGAGAATTCTAGCAGCCACATTTCACCAGTGATCCAAACTCTCAATCATATATTATCCAAAAGCTAATACTGGGGAAAGTTACTGAGTCCTTAGTATAAATTACTGCCATTAGGATAAAAAACACATATGTGCATGATTCTGTGATAGCCTCACAAGAAAATTAAGATGCAGCAACCCATAAGCACCCATGGTCTTCTCTCCAGGCTTGAACTTTCAGCAGAGTTATCAGAAGATGACTGATGAGGTCCTGTTGGTTAAACACATAGCCACTCAAATTTACTTCCTTATGGCGCACTCTAACCATATTCCACATATTTCTTTTCTTGAAGTACCCAGTATCCCCAAACCTTCTTTCTACAACCATTGTCTCATTATACCCTTAATATATCTTTCCCAGGAATTTCACTTTTTGCATGCTCATTATTGTGATGAAGGGCGTATAGGAGTCTGGACATGGGACCAATGTTGCCAGCTAAAACTTCGCCCAGAGTTTTCAATCATATGTTTTTTTATTAGAATTAATTTATATGTGAGTTTTGTTCTTTCATTCAACCTTTCAGTCCAGGAATCTTTAAGTTTTATAGTATCATTCTAGAATTTAAACTCCATGGGAAGTCCTTGTCCTGACTATATTTTCTAATCAAAATTAACATTTTCCCAGAGAATCTCTCCTTTCTTTTCCAACTAGCATACATTATTAATCTCTTTGTTGTACACATTATACAGATTTTAAAGTCAACTCTATAATGGTCAATATATTAGACAATGACAATCTCATCACAAGAGCTTCAGTCTCAGTAAGCAAGTCTCTCTTTGGGAACAAGAGAGTTTTGTGGTACCCTGAAGCTCTGCTTTGAAAAGGTATGGGCAGCAAAAGGATGACACTGACTCACAGAAAGAAGCTCCACACCTGAACCTCCACAACATTGCCTGGGTCCCTGGCTACTAACGCTAGTCCTTAGCTTAGAATAAAATAATATCACCCACTTCTTACTACACACACACACACCACCTCAATTTTCTTTTTGCGAATTATTTTTTCATTTAAACTCTCTCCTGCATGCAAGCCAATTTCAGATATGATAACCTTCAATGTGATTTGCCCTTTGTCCCCAACTGGTCCCACCAGCTCCCAAGGTGTTATTTTTTCCTATGCCCTTGATTGTCCTTCTGTTTTGAATTTTGGTAGATGTGTATCACATTAGTGTGTTAATTATCTTAATTAGCTATCTATATGGGCCACTGAAGTTTAGCAGGAGATGGGGATTAAAAGGAGGTTAGTCAGGATCTGGATGTTTTAAAAATAATGTCATTAAACCCATTAAGAGAAGTGCAGTCCTAGACAAACATCTTTCCTATCTGATGGATAACCTCTTCAAAGACGGGGTGTGGAGCTCAAGCAGGGGCTCTCAGTTGCTAATTAATGTCAGAATGTAAAATGCAGATTTCAACATGATTAAGATCACATTTCCATAATTGAGACATTATTATTTTATGTAGAGTGCATTTATCTTTGCCAAGAGTATAATTTAAAGGATGTTCAAGCATAGAATAAAGGAGGTCAGAAATTGTGTGTGATTTCACTATATCACATGTCTAGAAATTCAAGTGCATTGTTCTTTCAGCAATTTGTACCTATGGACATGCACATGCAAACATGTGCTCTTTTATTGATGTTTTCACTGAGATGGACTATTGGTATTAAAAATGACATAAGTATTGAATGAAATTAGGCCAAATTGAATAACTTTTCTGCAGCATTTCAATTTTAAACTAGATGAAGACTTTTCTAATAATCTTAAATCGTATTCTTTTAAATGATTTTTCTGTTTTTAAAAGAGATATCGAACAAGTATGAGTATCTTTTGGATTTTTGTCATTACAATGTCACAATCCTGTGAAATGCTTTTCTTGGATAGATGGGTTTGTTTTCCACACCATAATGTTCCTGCAAAAAACCAGCATCTGATGACTTAACATCTCTTCCCTCACTGTTATTCCTATTCATTACATCTAAGGCTATTTTTTTTGTGTGCCTATGTTTTGGGGGAGTTGAATAACGGAGTATGGTATAAATGCATCAGGAAAGCAAAGATGTAGTAGATATATTAGTTAAAAGATTTTAATTGCATTAAAATCTGTTGGAGAATTGAAAAATATAAAATGAATACTATAGTAACTACTGCAAGAAGTTGCTGTCATCTTGGGATTTAGAGAAACAAACTAATTGAGATGAACATAACCCAGATGTTTGAAGCCATGGCTCTGTTAAAAAGAGATATGGACCTCTGAAGAGGTACTATGCCTGATTTGGATGTATAATAAGACTGATTCTCAGTGTGGTCATTCTGGGAATTTGGGGAACAGCTGGGGTCCACACCATCTGCTGCTGCTCTGAAATCCTGCTGAACAGACCCTCTAACCTATCCTATTCCTTAGTTCTTGCCCATGTAAGACCCTGTTTCCCCTCAGTTCAGGGAGTTGCCTTTATGACAGTAGTCTGTTTTGTCCTCAGATTTTCTGGCACCTGAATAAGCCTGATTTCCTTCCACCAACTCTTGTCTCTCAAGTTTTCATTTATGAGGACTAGCCAGACCCAAAGAAAAACTCCTGTTACTGTGTCACACATTTACAAGGCAAGGAATGCAAAGGATTATCTTCAAGCACCATAAGTTAGAAGAGGCAATGAAGGCTTCTCCCAGAGAGCCATCTGAGAGAACACAGTTCTGCCAACACCCAGATTTCAGACTTTTAACCCCAGAATTATGAGATAATAAATTCTCATTGTTTAAAGCCACCAAGTTTGTGATGCTTATGTCAGCACTAGGGAACACAATCCTCAAACTAAAACAACCCAATTATCCACTAAAAGGAAACTGAATAAATGCACCATGGTTTGCCCATGCAATAGAAAATTGCTTATCAATAAAGATGAACAAAATAAAGATTGAGCTAACAATAAGAATATTTTGAAAAAACTTTATCTTCTTGAGAGGGAAAAAAATCAGACACAAAAGAGCATAACCAATTTTATGATTCCCTTTACACAGATACGGTAAGTTGCAAAAATGACCATATTACTCCTCTCCATAGCCATACCCTTTGTTACGTTATGTTTTCTTCCAACTTCCAACAAGCATGGTCAATTATTAATTTCCCTCATCTGGGCTGGTATGTGATTTCTGTCAATAGAATGCAATGGAAATGATGATGTTCCAGTTCTGAGATTAGATTATACACACACACACACATTCTTTCTTTAAAGCTTACCCAGACAATCGTTTGAACATGTTTGGGATATTCTGCTGGAAGATGAGACCATGTGAAGTAGAAATGAAACGTCATAGCTAAGTCACACCAGAGTTGAAGACTTAGCAGCTGATCACAGGCACATGAGTATGTCCCACAGAAACCAGAAGACCCGACAGAGGAGTTGAGCACAAATGGCTGATCCACTTATTTGTGAACAAAACAAATGGTTGGTTTAAGTTCTGAGGTTGTTCTTATGCAACAGCAGTTCATTAATAAAGCTAGAGAACAGGCAAAACTAAGTAAGGTTTTAAAAATCAGCACAAGATAGATCAGCTTTCCTATATTTGCGGTGTTCTTAGAGTTTGGGCCTCACAAGTTTCATTCCATTTTTCATCAGTGTCCACAACTTATGTTCTGATTTTAAGAGGAAAAGTAACATAAACTCTCACCCAAGATCCTACCTCTCCTCTTACAGCATAAGCTTATCTACTTTTGAACACTTCTTGACCTAAAATAGATGGAGGCCATAATCAGACTTGCAATGTCTGAGATGCAAGAAGTTGCCTCCACATATATGGAGGTACAGAATTGACCCATATTATATGAATTACATCAATAAGCTTAAATAAAAATTAATCAAAGAACAACTTACATTAAACAACAATGCCTGTTGACTAGATTTCATAGCATAGCCTAAGTCTATTGCATATTTTAAATTATTGCATACTGTGACAATTTATTGTGTCTCATTCTCAAGTTGCCTGCTACATAGTCACATCCTTATTTTTTTTTAAAGATTTATTTATTTATGCATACAAGAACTGGGGTGTAGGCCAGAGATGTGGGGTGTTGAGAGGATTCACCAGAGACAGAGTGGGGAGCAGAACAGGCAGATTGACTGAAATACACTGCTGAGGGGAACAGCAGGCAAGACAGGAGAGGTCTGCTGAGCCATGTGGAAAGCTCCCTGGCCGGTGATCAAACTCCTGCTGCAGTGGCTACGGATAGCTTCATAGTGCTGAGACTTAACCCGTTGTGCCACCAGAGAGGCCCAACTTCCTTATTCTTTATAGTCGCTTCTTCTTGGACTTTAGATGTCAAAAACAAATGATTGATGAAACTTCATGAGAAAGAACAAAATGTGGAAAAGTGTAATCTGGTTTCTAACAATGGATGGCCTAAGCTATCCAGTAGACTTTAACTTCTACCCATTATCATCAGTATTTTGAAATGTACTGCACCGTACCAAGAAAAACAAAATTTGAAGTGTTGAAATTTGAAGTAAAATTGTTTAGTATTTTTCATTAGATAGAGCTGATTCTCTTCTTCTTTGACATCCCATAGTTTGTGTTCCCATTTTCTCCTTCAAAAGAGTAGTCATATATTCTGCTGTCACAGAAGAGCGGAGAAGGTGAGGTAGACAATATCTGTTGAGAATCAATTAAATCTTAAACTAAAAAATTAATTTTATTTAAAGAATGAATTATTAATTACTGGAAGTGTATCATAGCTCTCCTCTGATTTGGTGTTGCTGTAAATAACTACAGTGTTATATCCTAACCATATATTTCTGAGTAGTGAAAAAAGTTTTCATTTAAGAACATATTTATGGGGCCTCTCTGGTGGTGCAGGGGTTAAAATGTCAGTGCTATCAAGCTATCACCAGACACTGCAGCATCAGTTCTCTCTCAGGCTTGGGAGCTAAACCACATGGCGCAGCAGACCTCTCCTGTCTCCCTGCTGCCCCCCTCAGCAGTGTCTTTCAGTAGATCTGCCTGTTCTGCTCCCCACTCTGTCTCTGGTGAATCTTCTCATCCCACGCATCTCTGGCCTACACCCCAGTTCTTGCATGCATATATAAATAAAAATAAATCTTTTTAAAAAGAACATAGTTATGAATAACTTCCCTAAACTTTTTGTATTCAGTCAGAGCCTTAACACAATTTTGAAAGTAAACACTGTTCACTCTTTGCGTCGAAGATAGGCAGGATGGAGTTCAGAGAATTAGGTGCAGACACTGCTCTTGGTCCTTTCTGTTTCTTAAATATTGTCAACAAATAGTTCTTTTCACATTTCAGTCACTTCCTCTAAGAATTTAATAGACCTTTTTCAGGAGAGTTTGGCTACCAAATTCAACAATTTCTCTGGTGTTGGGAGATACAGCCCTGCCCATAGCCACCTGTGGTCTGTGGGGTGTGCGGACCAATCTTCAGGATAAGGCTAGACCTGTAAGTTCTTAAGGAGAAGGAGGACACTGTCAGGTTATGGTCTTTAACTTGAAAGAAAATAATGTAGGGAAGAGGAACAATGCAAGAAGAGTAAAAAAAAAAAAATTACATTGAAAAATACTAATTGAAGGGTTAACTGACTTGTCAAATCTGTTTTCAAAGGAGATGGTATTTCCACCATGGATCCTATATTACTTTCAGCCAGGTTGGAAAAAAGGAAACATGACTCTCTTTAGATTTCTCCACCCATGCATAACAAAATGAAGAAATCTTATTATAGTTTTATTTTATTTGTTTTCCCCTCTTCATATGTATTCCCCTACCACTGAAGCCCCGAATAATGTTCTTGCTGAATTTTGGGTCAATTTCCACAATCTGGTATGAACCATTTGGTGTCTGAGAGAGAACAAGCTTTTACTGTATTCACTTAGGTCTCCTTTAATGTTTCAAATTAGTTTTATAATTATCAATATAAATATTATATCCACCAAGCAACAACAGGGGACTCTACCCTGTGGAGTTAATTAAATATCTATAAATTAGCTCAGCTTGTCTGCCAAGACTGCATAACCTCATGACTTAAAATGTGTTGTATAATTGCAAAAGGAATGAGCTTGAATTCCTTTGAGTATTATTTTTATTATAAATCTCCCAATTTCTGTTTTCTTCTGATATCCAAAGGATAATAGTAATTTTTCATTCCATCATTTTTATCATGTCACTCATCTTGGATCTAATGGAAATGGTTAAGTAACTGATGATTGCAAAAAGAAAAAAAGAACACATGGTATTACACCTAATTTTCAGGGGAAAAAAAAAATCTCAGCATTTTTCGTGTAGAAGGGACCGAGCCTCTTTAGTGCTTGATAACACTTTATTAAGTACCATGCGTTGTGATTTTCTCTGTATTCTCAGCAGGTCTCTGCAGCTTCAGGAAACAAGAGCAGAACCCACAGCAGCAATGCTTTAAGAGGCAATTTTTATTCACTATGATTCAATCAAGACCAGTGTTCCCAGCATGTTAAAATATGATGATGCTTGCTATATGCACAGTTGGATAATGCTATAAGGAAAAAATATATTTTTCTGATTAATTATCCCTTCTGTAGGGTTTTAGTCCATGATGGTTTGCCAGTTAATAAAATTAGGCTTCTCTTACTTTATGGTCAAGTTGTGGCTAGAATCATAGAATTGTGAAATCAAGTATTGCTACAAGTATAGCACAGTTCATGTAAATTCTGTTCTCTAACAAATTTACACGGCAAAATCAGAGCAGTATTCATACAGGAAAGAAATATCTCACACTGGGTTAAGTCCAAAATTATTGATGAAGAAAGCTTTATGTTGTTGTCAAAGAAAAAGAACACCTATTTTTGGGGGGTGGGTGGGAGACAGGCAGCTGAGTTTGCCTCCAGCAAGTCCTTGTTCCTGGTGTACAATCTTTCTAAGGTCCATTCACATAATGAGGATATCCCCTCGGTTATGTCTCCAAAACTCAACAACAGTATGTACCCTTGAGGAGTGACAGACATAGCTTCAACCCTTTCACCACCACTTAGAGAAATGATTCATCTCGCTGTGTCTCAATTTCTCAATCCGTAAGTATAGATCAAATAAAGCCCAAATAATGCCAAATAATTCGGCATCTACACACATATTTTAACTTCTATGTTCTGGATGTCATAGTTTGTCAACACATTAAGGTAATTGTTGAAAGTTATAGACATAGGTTATATAGGATTGGGGGGGGGGTGATAGAGCTCTTCGAGATTTTATTTTGGCAATAGGTATTAATTTCCCAAAATTTGCAGATCTGAACACTAAATAGATTAAATTTTACTGAATGTAAATTAAACGTCAATAAAACAATGGATAAAATAACACGGATAGTGTAGGAAATAGTGATAGTTCATGAATTATATTTTTAATCACTTCAAATGCTTACATGAACTCACAAAGAACTTAATTTTTTCAACTTACTTCCTTCTTAAGAGTTATGGAATATACTTTAGACTTCATAAAACAACTTCTCAGGTATTTGAATGACTTATATTTCCCTTCTTTAATGATCTGATGTGAGTTTGTCTGACACTCTCTAAAGCTAAAACAAACCATGAATCTATATGTTTGTTATAGGCTTCCTACCTTCATTATGGGACCTCTTAATTTAGGGAAATACAACAAGATCTCCATGTGGTTCATGTTTCTTTATGACCTCATAGAATTACGTAAAAAATTCCTCCTGTGGAAACATCAAGGATTGTAAGACTTTGTGCCAATATGACCAAGTAGAAAAGGATATTTGCTACTTCAAGTTCTCAAATTTGAGATCTCAAAAGCCGCAGATTTCAGCTGTGAATATCCAGTCTCACCAACCATAGAAATTGAGAGTAATGACCAAAACATAAGAGCTCTACTTCCATCTTTTCCATTTACTGGGTCAGCTTGAATGGACAATTTGTGGATATGCTATTTTTTTAATGGAAATTTATGAAGCATTTATTCTTCATAAATGAGACAATTTATATAAAGGCATGTTGAAATTGTGACCTCTTAAATATAATATCGGTAAGTATGCATGTGTACTGGACACAGTGCTATGGATTATAACGCTCATCCCTAAATGTATAGTGCTCATTACTAACAATCACTTTTGCACTTGCTTTTGAAAGTAATCTATGAGATTTCAACTGTTCAATATGTGACAACAAATATTAACGTGACTATAGCTTGAGATGAGTGAAAGACTGCGATGCCCACTACCAAACACTTATTATTTTAGTCATTAGAGTAAATGACATCCACACTGGAAGTTTATACGATGCTCTTATTTCAGTTTGGCATCTGGGCCTGCATCCATCCTGAACAAGATTAACAACAGCAAGCAATGATTTACAGAAGGTCTTTGACTGGTAATGTCATCGATTTTACCCAGCAGGGTTAGAAAATGTGAACTAAAATCCAACACCAGATTTAAAGTACTGTCTCAGATACTGAATAAATCCTTCCATCAGACTAGAGTACAAATAGTTTCCTAACATCTTAAAATAAATTACCTAGTAGTAGTCTACTGATGATTCCTATTAATCCGTGATCAAAAAAAAAGGTCTGCACAGAGATGGATTATTTTTGAGGGTAGAGGAAAAAAGAAAAAGTTCCCACGTCACCAATGCCAAGGGCACCCCCAAGGGGTCTGCTGGTAAGACAAAGAACTAAATGCCCCGAGTTCTGTTTTAGTTTCTGGACACTACTGGACAGCTGAGAATTCAGCTGTGTCCCTGAGGCTGCTGAGTTCTCTACTGTCATTCAGGTTTGAATGCCTGTTGGCAGCAGCTAAACCTTCTAAAAGAAGTGAAGGGCTGCCAGCTTTGAAACCTGCTGCCAAGGTAGTCAACTGACCAGTAGGAAAGCTCCTCACAGACCTCAGCACACGCCATCTGATGGCTCGCCACAGGGGGCGCTGCTCACCTCTGTGAGAGGCATAAAATTCTAAGACTGGTTTTGCCACCATCAGCTTATCTTTTATTATTTTATCCTTTTTAACTATGATCTTTTAATTGATGCTCTTTTTCTTTTCTTTTACTTTCACCAAAGAAATTGAAACCACAATCAAAATCCTTCCCATGAAGAAAACTTCAGGTCTAAATGACCTCACTGGTTAATTTATCCAAAAGTTATGGAGGAAATAATAATGTATGTATACAGATTCTTCCAGAGAATAAAGACAGTTTACTTTGCAGGCTCAGTACAACCTTGATAATGAAAGATGATAAAAACATGATAGTGGAAAAATTACATTCCTTCCTTTTACAAGAAGGTAGCTTCAAAATTCCAAAACACAATAATAGCAAGAAGAATACAACAATATAGAAATACTGCAATATCTTATTCATGATCAAATAAGGTTTATTTCATGAATGCAGTTTAATATTTAAAACTCAGTTACCATGTACAGTTAATGAAAAATAGAATAAAAGTTTTTTTAAGGATTTCCTAATCTCTGTGATTTATATTTACTAATAGTCGATGGAGTACTGAATATAGTCTGATTGCAAGATGTAATAATCAAAGTTGTAAGAACTTGAGATGAAGATAGGAAGAACCACAAGATTAATTCCTCTATATCACTTAATAGTGCCATTTAAGCTCCATGAAGGCAGGGATGTCTGTTTTCTTAACTGCTGTATTTCCACATCTTAAAACCATTCCTGGGGTAGAACACTCATTGGATAAACAAATGTGAGTCAGAAGAATTATTAGAAGTTGTCAACTGGTTCTTATAGAAGGGAAATTACATTATAGATCTTAAAAGAAAATCAGGAAGCAGTGTAAGAAAATGGGTATTAAAGGTACTCTTGTGTGTTTGATTTACTTTACAAATAGATATGTAACCTTTATAAGGTCATTATTAATTGACTAAATTATATGACTTATATAATTAAAAGGAATGTTCATGGGGAAAAGTCAATTAGTCAATATAATTTCAAAAATAACTAAAGAACACTGTACTATTATCTCAATGGATACGAAAATGAAAAAAGCATTTGATAAAATTCATTAATATGGAGAATTATACATTGATTATAACTAAAAATAACTACATAACACTGTACTATCATCTCAGTGGATACAAAAATGCAAAAAGCATTTGATAAAATTCATTAATATGGAGAATTATACATTGATTATTTTCAAATATTAAATCACTAACTTTGCTTTTATTTTCTATTAACTCTGAGCATTCGTCTTAGCCTAAATTTTAGTTTCCTTATCCAAATAGGAGAGACACACTCAGCCGGGGGGGGGGGG
>PVIJ01000704.1:0-22817 GCA_004024925.1 Scalopus aquaticus | reverse complement strand
TGCTGAGGATATTAAATAAACAATGCATTTATAGTGCTTAGTACAAGGCCTGTAACGTGTTAAAAAATGATCGCTGTGTTCATCACAGCCACTGATAGTTTTACTAACGCTAATCATAGACAGTCAACTTATTTCGAGCAGACCCACAAAGAAAAACATAAGAACACTTTTTAAAAATGCTTTTAAGACCTCTCCCCTCCTTAAGATTCCCTGTAAAAAAGACAAATAGGAAAAATAGTACGATTGATACCCAATACCTCAACCACAGAGTCTGGCTAGCTTAGCCAATAACTAAAAGAATGGGCATTATTATTAACTGGAGGATGGAGCATTGACAATCTCAAGCTCCTGCTCTCATAGAATTCATGTTCCAATTGAGAAGACAGAAAATAAATGACCCTGAAAAGGTGTAAAATGCAATGAGAAAGCTGTGATGCGTGTCACCAAGGAAGATAAAGGAGGGGCACGTTAGCAGAGACACCTGAGCAAAGTGAGTAGCAAGGCATGGCACCTTGGGGTGTGAGTCCCCACAGCGAGCACAGCAATGGTCTCATGCTCTTTTGCTAAAATATTTGTGAAGAGGAACAATTTATTCTGCAATTTCGAAGAATCTAGTTATTTCCTTTCATCTACCACTCAGGTCAAGGAAGATAGCACTCTTTCTTCTCATCGTCCTCCAGAATGACAAAGGTCAGACTTTGACGAAAGCCTCAATGCAAAGAGCCTCCTTAAGTATCTCACATTTACACTGGCATGACTGTAATGCTGTAACGAAAATTCTTAATTAAAGCATGCCTCGTTTGTTGACAGCAAGCTTCATGCTCAGATTGCCAACCATAGCTCTGATACAACGAAGTCTCAATTCATTTACAAGCTGATGGTTTCCTTTCATCAGGTAGTTTTAAATTCACGGTTTTCTAATAGCCAGTCTCACCTAGTTACTGGAAAAATTGAACACTCTGCTGGATAATTGTTTACTATGGCATCAAAGAAGAGAGGTAAAGTTAAAGCTGGAGAATCACATCCGCAATACCAGGCCTTAAAGAGGAAGATAATTAAAATATGGAGGCAAAGTTTCCAGGAAGCTCTGTTGAGTCTTGGACTCTGATTAATTCATGCACATGGTGAAAATTTCAAGGGAGCTTGCAAAGAAACAACAGTAGTAAAGCAACGACAATACAGTTAAATCCCAGAATAAACTTTCTCCTCTTCTACATGATGCTTGGAAATTTGTGAGGCTGTTTTTCTGTTTCTTCTAGAAAATCAGGGGGAATTTCTCATAAACCAAATTTCTTTAAGTGTCTCAGTGATAAGCTCTATAAAAATGGGTGAATTTGCCTAGTTAATGAATGGCTGAAAAGCACTTTGAAAATTCCATCATCAAAGGAGCTATGCAAGTGAAACGATCATTAGATTATGTATTTATAGTCAAGTAAGATGAAAAGGATAATGATGGGAAGTGATACAGTAGCTCATCAGGAAGGCTGTGAGGGATTCCTTTCTCATAATAGGAGTTACTGTCAACAAGCACATTCATATCATCGCCTGGAAGGAGACTCTGAGCAGTTCTCTCTCTCACTAGATGTTCTTCCATAATGTTAAAATAAAATCTCACCTACAGGGAATAATTGCACTGGGAGACATAGCAATAATAGGTACCATTTTCTGAGGACT
The DNA here is from genome assembly GCA_004024925.1 of Scalopus aquaticus. NCBI lineage: Eukaryota > Metazoa > Chordata > Mammalia > Eulipotyphla > Talpidae > Scalopus > Scalopus aquaticus. The sequence continues at coordinate 21,143 of PVIJ01000704.1, read as the reverse complement.
GAGCTAAGTTTTTTCCATGAGTTTCATTTACAACCCACATTTTGAGACAGGTATCAATGTGAGAAATTTAGAATCAGTAGTTAGTGACGGCCCACAGTTACTGAGTCTTAGAAACAGAAATCTATCTTGTTCTAACTTCATAGCCTATTCTTGAAAACATTGCCCTAAATTGTTCTAAGAGTCCTCATTTTCTCTTTTATGTTAGCTTTAACTTTTTTCCAACCAAAAAAGTTCCTTATTTTTTTCTACACCTAAAATTTCTAGTTATAGAAGGCGGCATAGCGGTATAGAACACCTGTAGGGAGGTGGGCAAAATTTCTATTTGGTGTCACTCTAAAACATTCTAGAGAATGCTCTGTACATTGTGCATTACTTTTCTGACATGTTTTATCTTCAGAATTCAATAATGCATATAATATTGTGTTACAAATATAATACATTTTCCTTCGGGGCATAGTGTTATTGAGACATTTTGAGTGCTGTGAAAAAAACTAAAAGCTATTAAAGCTAACACTATGAGGGAAAATATGGACAAGCAAATTTTTGACAAGATATTTTCCCAACTGTGAGGAGTTACCTAGAACGCATCCTTGTCCATTCAACTAATCCATCAACATTTCTTCATCTAATATACAGGCCCTTACATAACCCCTTTCACCACAGACTCTGGACACATGGTCTGCATTAGATGGTAGATGGGAGTCTAAATGGAAGACTCCAACATGGCAGCACCAGAGTCCATAGAGTCTCCAAGTTCCCAATTATTCTTCTATGATCCTTAAGTGGGAGCTGAAATTTCCACTGTCTTGGTTTGAGACAGGAAATTTTGCTTGGAATTCATTTCTTATCTTCATGGGATTCCTTTGCATATTCACCCATGAAACTTAAGGCCCACACAATTTTTATGCAGGTCAGATAGAATGCAGCTGAGATTAGAGCAGACTGGAATATATGGTATGTCCTTCCTAGGGCTTACAGTACGATGTTGGAAAGACAAACACAAAAAATAGGTAGAATAAGTGAGATAACAGATGATGTGATATATGCTGTGTCAGTTTGCTAGAGCTGCCACAACACCATACCACATACTGGGTGACTTAACAGAAATTTATTATCTCATAACCTCGAGGCCAGAAATCTGAAACTGAGGTACCAGCAATGGATGTTCCCTCTAGAACACTGGATAGACTCTTTCCTTGCTTCATCCTAGTTTCTGGAGATGGACATTGATATTTGGCCTTCCTTGGCTTGCAGCTGCATCATCCAACCTCCACGTCTGTCATTGCATAGCAGTCTCCCTGTGTCTTTGTCTTCATGTAGTGTTTTCCAGTCTAATAAAGATACAGGTCATATTGGGTTAGGGCTCACCCTAATGACCACATCGTAATTTGATTAAATTTATAAAGACATTGTTTCCAAATAAGATTACACACACCACAGGTAAGAGAGATGTTCTAGCCAGAAGACAGAAGCAGACTGGCCCAAATATTCAGAAAGGATGGAGGAAGTGTGTTTTTTTCAATAGGTGGTAGCAGGATGCCCACCTTTATCCCTTCCAAGGAAGAGGGTTACCACAGGCTCTGGAAGAAAAGGATCCACAAAGCACATACAAAAGGCTCCAACTGTGTCCTGTGCTTGGTTTGAGACAGAACTCAGAGCATTCTCTCCAACTTCACCTGAGAAGCAACTCTCTCGACAAGAAGAGGTACAATCACCAACACCTACTTTCCAGCAACCGTGACGATTCTCCAGGGCACCGAGAGTACAGATGAATACATGCTTCACCTCACCAGGCCGTGGGACTAGACGTGTAAGGGTGTGGTCTGTGACACAAAGCTGTAATTCAAGCACTTGGGTCCCTGCAAAAAGTCTTCAGAGAGCTTGCAGATTTTTCCCCATACTTTCATTGTTTCTCTTGCAAAATAATCTCAGACAACCCAATAGGGAAGCATCAATGACCTCGAGGAGCAAGGTCAGGTTCCAGAGGTTTTCAACTACAGGCTCTCTTCTTTTTCTCCATTCTTCCTCCAGTCCCACATGAAGAACACAGGAAAGCCATTCAGTGTAGACACACATTCTGGGTTAAGAGATGCCATGATGCTTTAATTGACTTTAAAAAATATAAACTATTATACAGATCTTAGCTAACTTCTCCTTGCCACAGATTAATGAAAAGTTTGTACTTCTCCTTTTAATTGCCTTATAATTTGTTTATTATAAATTCACTAATTCTTTTACAGGTGAGGCAAGGGCAAACTGGCTAGTGACTCCATCAAAATATAATCACTTGTAATCTACAGAAATGGGGACAGAGTCCAAGTTTCTCTTGATTTCTTGATCATTTATTCACTTTTTCATACATAGATTTTACTACCAATATAAAGGCTTCCAATAACTCCAATATTTGGCACACTTACAGGACCAACTTACAGTTCTGTGGTGCTCTCACATCAAGCAAATTATAATCACACCTACTTAAGATCTTAAAAATCTTTCTAGACACTCTGAGAGAAAGGTAGCCCAATATAATGGAGTGGTGACACATTCTGAAGTAGGTAATGTCTATGAATCCAGGCTGCCACTCACTGACTGTGACTTAGAGATACTGACTAAGCTTCTAGGAGCCTCAGTTTACCCACCTATAAAGTGCAGATAATATTTATGCCAAATATTTGCTTTAATAATTGTGATCCTACATTTAAAGAGAGTAATAAGCACAGGATGACTGATCACTACTGAATAATAAATGTTATGATTATTTTTAAAGGAAAACTGCAAAATAAAGTATACTTAAATTGACAGAGGTTCGATGCAGCTATGAACTGCAAAGTTAAAAAAAAGTAATAGATAAGTAAATATGGTAGTGAAGGCATAAGCAGAGGCTACTATGACTGAAACAGCTGGGAGAATCAGGAGTATAACCCAGCCCAGAACCACCTTATATCTTAATTTGATGGAGTATGTTCAACACATAGTACCAAGAATTTTGAAAATGTATCCTTAATAATTTAGAAGACAACGAGAAGGAAGAGGAAGAGGAGGAAGTAGCAGAAGGTTTCAGCATTTAGCGATCATCGTGCCCCTCAGAACTACCTGTACATATGGAAACCTTTTGAAATGGAAAAAGAAATACTGTCTTACAAGAGTCCATAAAATCACCCATCAGTCTTATCCCCACAGAAAAAAATGTCTGCAAATCACTGTTCTTTGTGATCTTAGGAGGATCTTTGGGGCATCTTAGGAGGATTTTAGAGAACACCCAGACCAGACAGACCTCTTCCCGTGTCCGCGCTCCCATCCCATTCCACCTCGGGGGCAAAGTGTGACCTCCCCGTACGTGACACTCAGAGGTCGGTGGACCCTGAGAGTGAGTCTTCTGACGCTTTACAGTCGGTGCTGCACATGCAACACTTGCCCCCAAATTAATTTTTAACGGTCATCAAAATTATTTCCAAATAAAGACACTTAATGCTAAAGAGGCCACTTGGGCCGAGGTTTTCTTCCAGCTTCTTCTCGAAGCTTCCTTTCCTTCCAATTAGTGCTCCTCCAGTGAAAGGAAAATCTAAGGTTCTCCCTGAAATACTGCGATCTCCCTCAAGTATGTGATACTGTTTTCCTCCTTTGCTGCACAGTGGGTCTTGTTAATGAGGCCCTAGAGGGAGAGTTCATGGCTGCCAGTGCCATTCTCGCCCTGGCTGCTGATTACAACCCGGCATCAAAGCTTCAGAGAGTTTATTACCATATGTTCTGTTTCCCTTTTTAGCACTGTTTGGGCTCTGTGTTCAGAGACGAAGTACTTCCTACTCTGGGGCTGCAGCAGTTTTTAGAAGATACTGGAGCTATAACAAGCACGCAGAACTTCATTAAAGACACCTTGTGGAAGAGAACATTCTCACTTCCGTGAGTAGCTGTGCTTCAGCACACAAGTACAAGTACACGTTAAGAAGCTCTGTCAGCCAAGCTGGGCAGGCAGAGTTTTTCTTGCTCTACTAAACTTACCACTCACTGTCAGTGCCATCATATTAAGGAAACGTGTCAGGGTTTGGATGAAATCTCAGGGAGGTATAATGTTACTGCCTAGCTGGAGAAACAAAATTGATTTTGCCAATTAACTTCATATTTGTCTTTCTTAGAAAATTATTTTCTAGTAGGATTGACATATGCAAAATTTTCTGCAGCTCTCATGCTCTGTGAAAGATTGGTAGAACTAAAAATCTTGTTTTGTCCCTTAAAGCACCATAGATTTCATTTATAGTCTATTTTATGAAATGGCTTATAAGCATGGTCTGTATTTATAAATACCCCAGCCAAACCCCCCTCCCCTCCCCCGTATATACATAATGTGATCAAACTTACTGAAAAAGTCTTATGGCAATATCTATACCACAGGCAGAAAAAGACCATGTATATAAGCTACAAAGCTTATAAATATTAACTTGCCAGTATAGAAACACAATTAAACTATATCTTACATATTTTTCTTCCTCTAAAACTCTTAATAGATTTCTTTCCAGTTTGTGGTCATGATTCCCAAAGGAAAATTCCAAAGTTGCTCTGGTTTCCTTAGTAACAGAATCAGGTATAAATTGTGCTCCTATATTTCCAAACATCTGTATCCAGGCAACCTACTTAAGTGTACTGCCAACTGATGTATGTGTAGTCTGTGAAAGCCTGACTTTACAGAAAGAGGTTAAAAGCGAGGGAAAAGTAAAGCCTAAAAAACCAAAAGCAAAGTAAACTCACAGGGAAAAGTAATACTGTTTACCAGGGTTTTCTTTTTTTTTTTTTTAATTTTCTGTGCTAAATTTGCAAACAAAATTAAAAGACAGTCAGGCTATTGTTTTTTAATAAATTACCAAGTTCAGGGGAATTCATAGCTTTGGAATAAATAGCACATTTTTTAATAGATTCTTCTGCAGCTAGACTTTCTTTAGCCTGAAAAGTAATTCAAGAAAATTTCCAGGTGGTCATAAAAGGCCTTATTCCTTAGGAAGTGGAAAAGTAATAAAGAACCCCAAAACATTGATCATGAGTGAGACTCTTCAGTGGTAAGTCCATCAGCCATAGTTGCCAGAATAATGTTAATTGTTCTGAAAAGGTCTTTGGTATTCCAGAACTCAGACATACCTACATTCTAATGCAATTCCTCTTACTTCAGAGGGTCAGGAACTTAAGGCATAGGCTGCAACTCTGTCTGGAAATGCATCTGCTCGTCAGAGTAGACTCTTCTGGATGTATAAATACCCGACTGTAAACTCAAGGCCACGTTAACTCTATACCTTTGGGAAGTATATTTTACCCTCTTTAAGGCTTAGCTGACTCATCTTCAAAATAGGAATAATAGGGGGCAGGGCAATGGGGAGTTGTCATCTAATGGGTACAGTTTCTTTAGGAAGATAAAAAAAGTTCTAGAGATGGATAGTGCTGATTGCTTCCCAAATATGTTAATGTATTTAATGCACATGAAGATGCTTAAAATGGTCAGTTTTATGTGATGTATATTTTATCACAATACAAAAAAAAAAAAACAAGAGTAATATAATAATACCCCATAGGATTGTCTTGAGAATTACATGAGAGGTGAAAAGTCCACATGTTGCCAGCACTCAGTAAGTGCTCAATAAGTGATCAGCACTGTGGTGGTTCATCTTAACATTCATAAAAAATGACTCTTGAGCCGCGATGCTCATCATCTCTATACCTTCTGCTCAGCATCACCCTTCCAGCTATACCCCGTGGTAACAGAGGATCCCGGGGAAATACACAGTTAGACTGAAAGTTCACATAGTCTGCCCTTAGCAATGCTTTGACCTTCGAAATATCTGCTTTTCTGCCCTTTGTGTTTATATTTTTTAGGGGGCAAAAAGAAAACCCATGACTTGAGGCAAAGCTGAAAGTCTCTGTAAAGCCAGATAATAATGTTTTCTTTTAAGCTAATCTCTTTTGTGAAGCTGTGTGTTCCAAAGGTTCTTAGTAGGCAATAGAAGGTCTGGCTCTTTGAAGGGATAAAATGTCCAAAGCCATTTCACCCTGCTTTTTAGCTCAAGGGAAAGGAAGTCATCTGATGCACTTTCTGTGTAACTGCTGTTGATAAAAAGGTTTGACCTGAAATCTCTGTCCCTCTACTCCCTCCAGAGGAGGATGAAAGGGGAGAAAAACGATAATGTGCTTAATTTTTCTTCCAGCAATTTCAGCTTCCACTAAATTTCACTTTTCAAGTTCTTTTTGCTTTTTGAGGTTATTGCTGTTAACAGAAACAATAATTGCTGTTATTATTATGACTGTAATATAGCAGCTGCACTTTTATTCTGCCACCTGGTGAACATCAAAACTTAAACAACCCGTTATTATCTTTTTAGGTGAGAGAACACATCTGTAGACTAACTGCCTCGGCGACAACCAGGTGTGGCCCTCTGAGGCCAATATTTTGGACCATTCAATCCTGCATACAAATGTGTAGCCCTTATACAGATTAGTAAGAGTGGCAGACAACTTAGAAATTATTTATTAAAGAGATAATATAGTTCAAAGCAAACATACCACTTGTCTAATAAGACTAAGTCATCCCTGTACTGTGTACATTAATAGCAAGCCAACATTTAGGCCCACAATAAGCAGATGTTCCTCTACGTGGTTCTCATTTTTCTCAGATCCTTACGCATCCTGAGGATGGTTTACTAGCCCCAGAGATTGCCCATCTTTCCATTCCATCATGTTTACAAATAGAAGCTTCTCAATTCCTGCCCCTCCTCGCTAGACTAGCCCCCCAGTGCACCATGGCTCTCTAGGGCAAAATACCCAGATAATCCCATCCATGTGCTTCACACAAAGTCAGTCTCTGGGGTAAAACAGAACTTTTGAGGGCCAACTCAAATAAGACCTTGGTCCAAAATGATTCACATACATGGGCAGTCCTTGAGAAGAATAGGTGGAATAAGAGTAAATATAAAGAAACTACAGGTAATGGTTGTTGTTTTCTAATAGTGCATTTCATGATCTCTTACTGAATCCATGTCACCAAAGTTTCTTCATCTCTTCTGGCCTCCTCTTATCTTCACAGGAAAAGTCACTCATTCATGGCTGACAGATACTACGGTGTCCCTCCTAAAATAATGGAGATCTGGCCATTTGGACCATGAAATTAAACAACCAGGAAGATACTTCACAATATTATTTAATCAAAGGCCACATGTCAAAATTCACTGAGGACAAAACATTTTATCAGTGAATTAAGATGTCACCCTTATTCGAATCACATGGTGCAACTGCCTTGGTTATCAGTAGTGACAGCTACATGGACAAGTACAGATAAGCTGGACATTAAATATCCTAACTATATTCAATATGTGGAAAATACCTACTAGATAGGAGCTTGACTACTCACAGAATAAACGTTCTCACCCATAAGGAGGCAACAGTCTTTTGGGGAGACAGATACCTCAACAATTTATAGAGGATGTTCACAGTAATAATTGATGTGGGATCAAAATGATAATGAGGTTATTCCTGGGAGAGACACAAAAGAGTTCAAAGCATAAATGAAATGCAAAGGGGGAGGGGCTTAAGGAATCAGAGTTGATTCCAGACAGCAAGGGCAATGGTGATTCGGGCAAAGGGAAGTGTGGCAACAGAGCCATTTTTCTCTCAACAGTTCTTCTAGGTTACATTTTCATCTTATTCTTGTTTCCTGACTCTCAGCATGACATCTACCACATGCCACCAGAAGACTTTAGTTAAAAGGTTGGAAAGGAAGGTTTCATATTTACCTCATGGCATGAGATGGGAAAGGCAGTGGGCTGCTTAGGAAAGTGAAATATAGTTTATTCAATTGCATATAATTAAATGAAATCATTTAATGTAAAGAGGTATGCAGTCTTTCCCGACCCTTTGGCCTGGTTAATTCTTCTTTCTCTCTTTGCAAGAAGAAAATGGATGATATTTCCCCCCATGTGTAGTTTCTTGAGAGAGTAGCACAGAAGTAAACACTAGAGTTCCAGAAGTCTGATTCTCTCTGGGAAACTTGAAGTATTGGGAACATTTCTGGGACCACAGATGGCAGAGACAGAGGAGCTGGTCTTGGAACTGAGATAAGAGGGACTGGATAGCAGAGATGACAAAGTTCTTTGCAGGGGGAGAATAAGACTCCCAGTTTGGGAGCACAGAGAAATAGAGGAAAATTTTAAATAGTTGCTGAGAAATATGTATTTGGACCTCTTTCATTGAGAGGTAAGTAAAGATTACAATTTATGTTCAGTCTTGGTTTATTTAGATATGAGCCTGCTCTGACATTGAGTCAGATGGGGTGTGGTTCCAAAAGTACTGGAGGGGGGTGTGTGGGGGTGGTGGTGGGTGTGTGTGTGTGTGTGTGTGTGTGTGTGTGTATTCTGTAGGCTTGTTCCATTAGCAATATGGGAAAGGGACCAGGGTAGGCATTTACTAAACATTTGTCATGTTTATCATCGCTGAAGCATTTTTGCTGGAGATTTCACATATGTTTCTCAGCACTCATATTGGATTCCTTTACCTTACTTTCAAAGCTGCCCGCTCTTGGGATCTTCTGCCATACCAGGTTCATGTAATGTGATTCCCAATGCCAGATTTATCATCTAGTCAACACTTAGACCATTAGACATAGCCCACAATTTTTTTTCTCCACCAAAATTTACCTGTGTGCCAGATTCCCAGATCCCAGCTAGAGAATTGATAAACAATTTACATAGTTATGTTTTCTCTACACACAAATGAAATGTTTCCAATAACTCTAAGAGGGTCCACCTACATGTTACCAGATATAGTGGGGATTCACTTATGTCAGGTGTTTTACAGAGTTGCTCACTCTGTAGTAGTTTCCTGAGTCGCCAAAACAAATTACTAACAATATGGTGGCTTGAAACAACAATTGTGTTCTCTTCCAGTTCTGGAGACAGAAGTCTGAAAGTAAGGTGTCAGCAGGGTCACACTTGCTCTGAAGTCTCTAGGGAAGGAGAGATCCTTCCTTACATTCCAGTTCTGGTGGCTCCCAGCTTTCCTTGATATGTGGCAGCTTAGCTCCCGTCTCCCTCCCTATCTTCCCCTGGCCTTCTCCTTTGTGTCTGTGATGTTCGTTCTCCACTCTTCCTATAGGGACATGAGCCAAGATAGAGGTGGTGGGGGTGGGGGGGGAAGAAGGGGAAACAAAGTAGAGAGGAGGCCCAATGGACTGTGGGGGAAGATTATGGGCACCTTCAAGGTGGGTGTGGTGTCGTGACAGGCATCTGAGAAGCTGTGATCTGATGCCTCTGAATCACCATGTTGTAAACCAAGGTTACCTCAATAATAAAAAATAGCTAAGACTTTCAAAATAAATTCAAAGAATATTAGTCATTGGAGTTAGGGTTCACCCTAAATCCACAATGATTTCATATCTGAATCCTTAACTAATTACATCTTCAAAAACTGTGTTTCTAAATAAGTTCACATTCTTAGTTTCTGGATGGACATCAACTTACAGGAAAGTGGGGACACTATTCAACCCACTAGACTCTTTACATAGTAAAACCAAAAGGAGAAGGGAGGCCAAATGTCTCAAACCTCTCCCAACCCCTCTTGTCCTTCTACCATTTTCCTATCTCATGAAGTGGCTTTGTGCTACAGCAGTTGACACCTCAGCTAGTTGTTATCCCTCAAAAGCCTGAGAAGCCTCCTTAGATGCAGCTCAAACACTGAATTTCACCAGCTATTTCCATGAGTCTATTTTTGAGATGCCCATATTACCCTACACTCTCACTGATATTTTACATCACCTTTCTACCGGTGTTTCCTTCAGGATTCATGATAGGTGAGCTTCCTGCCCATTGAGAATTGCTGTTTACAATGATTTTCTCTAGTCCAATCTGCATTCTTTTTTTTAAAAGATTTATTTATTTATGCATACAAGCTGGGGTACAGGCCAGAGGTGTGGAGCGGTGAGAGGGTTCACTAGAAACAGAGTGGGGAGCAGAACAGTCAGTGGAACCACATACTTGAAGTCCAAACTTCAGGAAAGTCAATTTGCCTTAAGAGAACTCAATAAATACTAGGAGAACTCAATAAATACTAAGGCAGTTTTGTCAAAAACATTCAACTACAGTGCCTTTGCCTTCTATTAAGACAAAAATACTTCTACAGAAGTAATCTCTCATGTCAAATCTCAAACTTTTGTTCACCTGATTTAGAGTCAAAATGAAGATGGGAAATCAAAAAGACACTTCAATTTTAGAGTAATCTGTTAGCAAAGCAAGATTTGCCGCAATACTTGCAAACTAAATATTTGCCTTAATATGTGCAAACATAGCACTGTCCCAGGACTAAATAGGTGATTTCCAAAATCAATCATCTTACCAGCAAAGACCTATAAAGAGACTTAAACTGTAGTGAATACAGCAGTAAAAATACCCTAAACAAACAATTTACTAATGCAATATGTACATTATTCAACAAAGTAGAAGTGCTACGATTCATTGAAAAATAATATATATATATATATATATATCCTCCTTTGTTTTTTATTTTTAAAGCCATTTTTGCAGCTTTTCAAATGCTTCTTTAAACATGTTAATTCATGAAATCTTCTTAGTTAAAATGATGGGACTATCCATTCAAAATATTCAATATCTTTCTTATAAAAGAGAATTTTAAAAATTTTTTCCCGTCTTCCCTTCATCATTTTACACAGTTCTTTTAAAATAATGCCTCATCTCTGTAACTACTTTTGACAGAAAAATTATGTCTTTTCATTCATACTCTAATTCAAGTTGGGGGCCTCTTTCCTGAGTCTAACAGCTTCAATGAGGTTCCACTATTGCCCTTGGGGTACAGCAAAATAAACAAGTAAAACAGAATTCCCCACAGGTGCTAATACCAATAATATACAGCTCAATCACAAGCTCATCCCATCCTCAATTGCTTGCTTTCGATGTTTCATTCTCAATCAATCTCTGTAAACACTCAGACGGTCAGATATGAGCCTCTCTGGGAAGAGTCCACATCATACTTCCCCTTCACCCCATTTGTTCTGAATTCAGGCATTAGTTAGGATAGGCAAGCTCCTGTTCATTCCTCCCCACTTCACCACCTGTCTCAGCTATACCTCCTTAGGTTCCTTCCCATGTGGAGTGACACAGAGAGTCAAACAAGAGTTACAGACACAAATTCACTCATTGCCTCTGAGACCTTGCTCTTGTTCAGTCCCTACTTCGTAACAGGCCCATCTTTGGGCGTGCACCTGAGGCTGATGGAACCAAAATGATTGATCCAATTTGAGCATGTAAAATGATGCCAGGTAAGAAAACTCGTATCTGATTTCCAATGTAAAGAATGTAAGACCTGAACTCTGTAACGTTGTTTCCTACCATATTTACAGAAAAAGGAAGCAGATGCCAGAAATCAAGAGATAATCCTACAGATTATTCCTTGATCCTGTTACCCTAGAAGCCATCCATTTGTTGGATACAAAAATAATAAATTCCCTCTTTCAGAGTAAATGAAACTTACTTGGATATGTGTCTTTTGCAACTGAAATAATCCTGAATAATATGAAAAGGTAGAATACTGTGAACAAAGTTGCCCATAAGTGTTATGTGCACAGTCAAGTGGGACCAAGTAGATACTCAGCCTTTTGGAGGGCTGGGGAGTGGTACCTGGTAACTGGATAGGAAAACAGAGCACAGGGATGAAAGAGGTAAAGTCCAAATGGAGCCCAAAACTCAGGATGTTGTGTGAGTCAAGGTAGGTCAAGCAATTTGCAGTGGTAAATATTAGAGGACATGCAGAGACCCCAGACAAAAGACATGTGACACAACAGGTATCACACATTTGATCTTTGGGAGACTGGGATTTGAGTCTGAAATAGATCTATTTAAAGAGCTGGGCTACCATGTAATGACTTGGTACAGTAAAATGAGCCACAAGTAACTAGGAGTTGTACACCAGAATCCTAGTAGGCCCAAGCAAAAGACCAACTGACACAGATTCCTTTAGCTATAATATTCAATTCCTCTGGGGTTGGATTGTTCTCAGAAGTTGGATGTTCGGAAGACATATTCTTGATGAAAACAGTTTATTTTATTTTATTTTATTTAAGATTTTTTTTTTATTTATATATACAAGCTGGGGTACAGGCCAGAGGTGTGGGGCGGCGAGAGGGTTCACCAGAGACAGAGTGGGGAGCAGAACAGGCAGATCAAAAATACACTGCTGAGGGGAGCAGCGGGCAAGGCAGGAGAGGTCTGCCGCACCATGTGGGATTCTCCCTGGCCGGGCGTCGAACTCGCGTCACCACTTAACCGCTGTGCCACTGGGGAGGCCCTTGATGAAAACAGTTTAAGAGGAGTCTCAAGACCTATTTTCAACTAAAAGTTTTCTCTGTAACTCTGGCAGCCCTTCTGTGCATTCCCTTAGAACGGCACTGTGACATTCCACACTTGTTTCAAAGGACATCTGTTAGCAGGGTATTGACTCTGCAGTATCTCTGGACAGACCTTTCCTTCTATTATATCCTATACATTAGACTCCCTGAGGGAAGACAGGGCAGAGCATGGAATCATCTGTTCCTTGGTAAAGCAATATCACCTGGCAGGTGGAATCTTATGACTGGGCTTTGGAAGAAGGCATTCTTTCCTGCCACTGGCAGAAATTTAGGGCAGTTTCTTTCTGGCTCATAAAGTTGTCCTTTGTTAACACTATAATTTTGGCTGTCTAGTCCTTTCTCCCTTTTCCATGCTAAAGGGAGCTGGGTTTTGGCATGGATAATGCACAATGTATTACTAGGATACTAAATGGAGAGCATATTCTAGTGGATGATTTTTTTGTGTGTGTAATAGATGTTTCTTTTCCATCTATGTGTTGTTCAGACTGGTATTAAATGAGCACACAGCCACTGCCAGTAGCTTTCTGGGGAGAAGGGAGGATGTTGAATAAAAGTCAGGCAACAAATTTTGAAAATTGTGATGAAAAAATCATGTGTAGTTTATAAAATATTGATTGTGTTTTAAAACCAACAATACACATGGGAATTTGATTAAGATACATTTAGCATATATCAAATATTTCAGAGAAATAGAATAACATCATACAGGAAATTGACCTTCCTGTAAGAGTATCCCATAAACCCAAAACTGCATAGAGTCAGAATTATTCTTAAAATTTCTTAAATCTTGATAATAAATTTCATGCTTTAGATTTGAATATAATTTTTATATATTCAGAACAGGCACTTTTTTCTTGCAGAATTAATATAGGTTATTATTTCTCTGCTAATGTCAAGTTCTTGTAAATAACTTGAATTTCTGAATATTAAACAAAAACAAAAGCCTTTTAAACCTTCACATAAAATTAGCCAGGCAATGAACTTGCACAACTTAACATGCACATAAGTTGGCAACTGGTGTGAGAACATGAGGCTCCAGAATGTGTATCAGTCCTGGAAGACATACACAGTTATTTCTCCTACCCTCAGTATACAGTTTGAGGATCACACCAAGCTCCCCACTGTTTGGAGGGATGATCATCAATATTCTCTGTTTCACATGTCTTGCTGGTTGAGGGATGGCCTGTGTTAAGGAGTTAGCAGAAGTCTCAATTCAAGTGCTGTTAATACATAGTTGAAAACAACTGGCAATTAAGTGCATCTGACTTGAGCTGAAATACTGTAAATGTAATACCCACAATTTTGCAAACTAATGGGATGGCCTACATAATGGATTAAACATGTCCCTTTCCATTAAGATGCAATGTGGCCATTGAAGGAGCCAGTCTGGATCTCATTCACATTATGAGTGATTTTTAATTTATCAATGTACATCATCTCTAGGAAATGAATATAGCGTTTTTAAGGCATTAAAGAATTTGTTTCTTCAGTGTGTGGTTTCAATTTAACTGTACAAATAAACCTTTTCTTTAGTTTAGGAAACGATTTTCATTTTCACAGAAATGGCAATGAAACTTATATTAACCCTTGCCCCTCTCCTGGCTCAGAATGTAGGGTTCCTAGTCACTCTAACACTTTATATCTTAGCAGCAGGTTCTTGTGTAAATCCTTAAGCATAAATATTGAAAGTGTACCTATTATCTCTCTATTCATAGCCAACAAAGACAATTCAATATTTTACTTACACAAGGAGACAGACACAAATCAGTCATTTTTAGACTTTGCTAATTATCTATATTTCCTTTTAATGAGTTATCCAGAAATCATCATTAATATACCGATGACCTCCTATTAACTTTGCTATCCCCCATTGCTAACAGGCCTTTTTGGAAACCATGAGTTTTGATCTTAAAATTCAGACAGAAACATGTTCCCAAAGTGTTTTGCCACTGATAATTAATAGCAACAAAAGTTTGGGGATTTCAAGTGCCAATGATGACAATCAGATCTTTGATTAGCGCAGGATCCTGAGAACGTTAAGAGCTCAGAGTGTAGACCACTTCTTCCCAGGCATAAATCCTTGGCCTCTGCTTTAGCCCTTGTTATGAGAGGCACTGCTGAAGCATCACTGCCTTTGCCCTTTCATTAGCTCTGTCACCAAGACTGACAAGCAGCGCCTAAAGACTCTACGTGATGACCATAGCAAATCTGCTCTGTCCTGGGAAAAGTCCTAAGACTATGCTTTTTAAAATAGCTATATTTTACTTACATTTGCTGTGTCACTTTCATTAAGACCATTGCTACAAGCCGCCAAAACATTCAAGAGAAGTCAAAGATGTGGAAACTCATCACCCCAGCTCTGCTGTTTACCCTCCTCTCGTTGTTACCAAGAACTCCAGGAAGGCAGCTTATTCCTTTATGTTTCTTCATAATCCTTCTCTTTTCCTCTTTTTTCTTCACTTTTCCCCTTTTAGTGGTGAGGAAGCACCACAGTACAGCAACTAAGCACATAGACTTTGAAATAAAAGTGAAAAGCTTAAGTTCAAATTCTGCCTTTGCCACTAGTTATTAGTAGGGTGTCCTCAAGTTTAAGGAAACACTTAAACTTCTATCAAAGTCATTGCCCTTGTTGATTACATAGAAACAGCAGTGTGTATGTGGGGTAATATACAAAGATTGGAGATACAACACATGTAAATTATTTAACCCTTTACTATAATAAGTAGCAAAAATGACACTTTTCTTTCTTTGCTTGCTATTTAGCCACAGTCATATTTACATTGGGCACAAATAAATTCTGACACATTTTATATTCTGGGCTGAAGACAGTGCTAATTGCTGAATCTCAGGGAAAACTCAATTTTGATCCATTGATTATTATATGTCCATACAAAGGCACTGTCAGTATATGGGAAATGAATGATGACTGAATGCATGGGACAGTGAATAATTATCGAGTTTGAATACCTGCTTTTAAGAGATACTGTATCTACACAAATGCCAAATGGAGGAATAATTAAAAATAACTATATTCAGTAAGATCCATAGCCATTTTCTGTTCACTGAGTTGTCTGTGTGTTTTGCTTTTAGTTTTGCTTTCCCTGCAAAACAGTAAAACTGTTGAATTTTGCTCCAGAAATTAAACCGAGAGGAAGAACTTGTTGTTTCTCCTTTAAGAAATATTGCAGATTACTGTGTTCCAGGAATAGTTTAAATACTTCCACAATACCAGAAGAATGAACAGTCACAGGTGTTGAGTTTGCTTTGCACAGTGGGTAAGGCCATCAGTAAAGGGTTTGTTCTCGGTGTCTCCAAAAACAGACATCACTGTGCCTCCCACCTTGCCAACAGTTGAGTGTGTCCAGAGAGCCAGGCTTTCCCAAGCCAATGAGGCTACCCATTTTAGAGTATAATGTTCATTTTATCTTTCTCACCCTCTTCCACAGATGTGCTAACAGCAGGTGTACAGAATATTAGCACTTTTCTTGAAAGGAACATTCAAAGCTAGATCTTCACTGTCAAATTTCCACCAAAAATACGCTTTCTAAGGCTTCCTATGGACTTGCTGAGGTGAGGCTGCTCCCACTTGAGCTAGGTGTGACTTCCATCTTCCTCCCATACATCTGTCAGACATCATGCCCACTTTGCAATGATCAGAGAGAAGCAGTGGAGTCAAGCATGACTCCAAGCTTTGACCTACACAAATGATGGATAAAGGTATCACTAACTTAGATGGGGAAGAATGTGTCTGAAACTAGTCTCAGGAGGAAGGAGAGTAAGACAGAGCAGGACTGCAGTTTCAACAATATTATATTAGAAACATCTATTATGAACTCATGTGTAGTTGCCAAATAAATAGTTGAATATGAGACTCTAGAATTCCTGAGAGAGGTCAGGGTTGGGAATATATTTGTGGTCGATGACAGCATGTAAATGATGTTGGAAGCCATAAGATCAGATGCAATCTAAGGGTTTAGGATAGATGGAAAAAAGAAACAAAGAACTGAACTTCATAATAATTCAGCAATAATATGTCTGGGAGATAGGACTGAATAAGCAAATAGTATGTTTTTATTATAATTATTTGAGTCAAGAGGTTAAATATCCCAGGTTCTCGAAACAATTTTGTAGGGCGTATTTGCCCAAACCCAGTACCATGTTTACTTTCCTTGTAAGAAGTAAATGAATATAGTATGCCAAATGAAACAGAGAAAATCTGTCATGGATGAACTATACTGAGAAAAGAAAAACCAGTATATCCAGTAATTTGAACTCTGCACTTTTGTAGACTGTATTCCATTATTTTATTTAGAAAGCAAGTCACTTAAGATCTCTAGTTCTTTTCATCTCCTGAATTACTATATGTCCAGTTTCCTCAGAAATATAATTACCAGAGTGAATTTGTGAACCTAAATGAAGTGATTTACATTTATTGCACAGAGTTCATATTATTATACTTAGGTCATCATTAGTCAAGTAAGATCTTATCACTAAACATGTACTGCATCAAATTTTCTTTACTTCACGTTACCACATATTTGAAAACCATACTTTCTGTATCTACCCATTCTCTTTTTCCAGGAAACATTACACTGACCATTAGAAAGTTATAAGATTTCCAAAAACTTTACCATGTGAATTAATACAATTGCTATCAACCAATTTTTTTTATTTAAAGATATCACCATTTATTCTGTCCTCAGCAGTAAATAAGAACCACTAGACCAATGACTTGTTTGCCAGTAAAATGCTAGATGAATAACTCTAATTAAAATATAAATTTTGTCCAAACAACACCAAGATGGCTCTTTTTAACATGAAAAATTCGTGTAAAGTGAAAAGGCAGGGGCCTCCCTGGTGGCGCAAGAGGTTAAGTCTCAGCACTATCAAGTTATCTGCAGCCACTGCTGCACGAGTTTGATCCCCAGCTAGGGAGCTTCCCACATGGCGCGGCAGACCTCTCCTGTGTTGCCCGCTGCTTCCCTCAGCAGTGTATTTCAATCACTCTGCTTGTTCTGCTCCCCACTTTGTCTCTGGTGAATCCTCTCACACACACACACCCCACACCTCTGGCCTACACCCCAGCTATTGCATGCATAAATAAATAAATCCTTAAAAAAAATAAAGTGAAAGGGCAAATAACAGTATCATGACTCCTAAAAAAACTAAAAACCCCAGCAATACCACTCCTAGGTATTTTCTGAAGAATATGAAAACACTAATTTGAAAATATGGATGCTTCTCTCTGTCCAGAGCTGCATTATTTGCAATAGCCAGGACATGAGAACAACCAAAATGCCCTTCAATCAATGACTGGATGGAGAAGTTGTGGTGTAGACACTCAAGGGGGTACTACTTGGCTATTAAAAATGATGAAATCTTACCTTTGCAACAACCATGGATAGAATTTGAGGTGCTGCTAAGAAAAATAAGTCAGAAAATGAAAGATAATTACCAGATGTTGTCTCTTCTATATGGTGTATAAATAAGTAAAGCAAACAAACTAACAAAATACAACAAAAATAACTTTCAGACCCTGTGAAAAATATGGCGGATCCCAGGGGGTGGGGAAAGAGGCTGGGAGGCAAGAGTAGCGGTCTCTCTGACAGTGAGAGTGGCACTAAAATTTTGGTGATGGATGCAACGAGGCTCATACACATACAGAGGTATGAAGCTATACTCCCGAAATTTAGATTGTGTTATAAACCAGTGGTAAATCAATACAATTTTATTTTAAAAATAATAAAATAAAATGAAAGAGCCAACATGTTTCTCAGGTCACTTTAAGCTTGAAGGGAAAGCAGGTTTCTAAGTGTTGTTACTGGACAATAATTCCTCCCACCGTTGTGTCACTGTAATACCAGGCCTACATAGTAACACTGTGGTTTCTGAGCTTTTGGTGATTTGGGTTCTTACAAAAACAATTGCCTGCCATTTTTCTCCTCTCATCTCCCACCCAGTCTCCGTATGTTTATGGTGAGATCTTTCCACAACTGGCACCAAGCCAACTTTATTTACTGAAGGCCCAAAAGTGAGTATCCGCAATGCACGTCCTCAAAGCGCTGAAGTGTCCAGCGCTGCTCAGATAACACTGCTGTCTTCCCAAGGGTGAGCTCTGGTCCTGCTTCTTTATTCCAAATGTAAGTCAGTTCAATCAATAGTTCAAGTTACTGTGTCTATTCTATATTTGAATATTCAACAACAGTAATTTCTGATAAAGCTCATCTCCCACTTGGGCTGAATTCTAAACATGAGCTACAAAGTAGTACTGCCTTGGGTTCAAGATTTCTTGATAACTTACAGAGATCATTATCAAATTGCTTTTTTAATTCAAAACCAACTCATTTTAAAACTGTGACTCAAACCCTTGAATTGGGGGAAGCATTGATAAGTGGGAAAACAATTGTAATTAGAGACGCTATGTTATATTCAAATCGGCCCTTCCCCTCCAATACTAAGGTATTTTCTTTCTAGAATCTTTTGAGTCTCTAGCAATTTCCTTAAGATGTATGCTCCAGCATCACTTATGCAAATGGATATCTGGCAAGCCCAATCCTACAGAACTGCAGATGACGACTGACATGCTAACACCCAGAGAAAATATCACTGCAGTTCAGGGGCGTGTAGGTCAAGGGTGCGGTACTAGAAATTATCTAATTTACTTGTTTAAACTATATGAGATACTCTCTAAAGACATACATGTATATGTGTATGTGTATATGTATGTGTGTGTATATGTGTATCCCTCCCTGCCCCATATCAAACTAAAGAAGAGCAAGGTGTGTGTGCATTTACTGTCACTTCTATACTTGTTAAGAGTTGAGGTACTGAATTAATTGACTAGATTTTGCATTTTATATGATATGTTATAGTTTCGTTTTTGCCCTGAACTGTATTTTAAGTGTAAGAAATAACCTTGAGCTTGAGTGTAAGAAATAACCTTGAGTATAAAAAATAACTTTTTAGCTTTCAGTTAAAAGTGTCTCCTCGCACACAAAGGATAAACCAGGACAGTTTTAATCAAACTGAAATGTACTCTTAGAATTCCCTACAATTCTGTGGGACTCCACTGACAGTGACAAATGAAAGTCATTGCCACACTCCTGGGGGCTGTGCACCACCCTAACTGGGGCATGTTTAGGGCTAAGGAAGGAAGGAACATGTTCCTGTGGGGCAGTGATCGTAGATTAGCCCCTCTCAGTAGCTTTTATTTGTTTTGTTTGGTTTGGTTTTGCTTTTAAGCTACAAATAACTAAGAAGAAGAGAAATTTCTAACTGGGCACAATTCTCCAGACTTGTGTGCCAATTGTCCTTTGCTATTCTTCCCCTTAAAAATTGAATTTCATGTTAATATTATTTTTCATGTTAATATTAAAGAAAGTTAGAGATTGTAGCTCAGAGGGAGTTTCAGTTATTAGGGAAAACGTTTCATGGAAGAAAACTGATACCAAAAATGGTATTTATACAGCATTCTGAAATAATTGTGACATTTGAAAAAGCAGTTAATCATGACCTTAACTGAGAGTCATAAGATTATATCATTTTCAAGAGAAATAAAAGGACATTAATTATATCAAATCTTCTTTTGGGCTGCATTTCAATTTTTATCTACTAGCAACCATTTCTACTTAGGAGATGGTTGGATTTTGTACCATGAAATGTTGGTCAGTGTTTGTTCAGGCCCAGAAATTGCTACAGTAATTTTTCCAAAGATATTAAAATGATAGCATCCAACATAACAAGAAAATGAAAAACTACTTACCTGATGAATAGTAAGCGAGCAGAGAAACTAGAATGTACAATTGTACTTTTCTACTAAGTGACCCTCAGATGTATATAGCACAAAATTAACTTGAAACTCAGTGTCTCAGATCCTTCTGTTATTTCAAGAGTTAAATGTTCAAGAAAAAAACTAGAAACAAAAAGATCAATGAAGTAGATAATTTTTAACAGTTCTCAATATTCCTTGCAACAAAAGCTTGATTTCTCCTAAATTACTTTTGGAAATAAAGTGATTCCTCATCTATGACAACATGGACTACTTAGCACTTTATTTCAGAGACCATTAATAACCTAGGAAACTGGGCTTCCATTGGGAAAAGACCTTCCAATGCATAATCCATTGACCTTTACTTAAATATACAATCATATAGGCTTTATCCCTCAAGAATTCTAAAATATTAGGTCCAGGGTGAGAAATGGATACTTGTATTTTGTTTAAAAAAAAACTCTATGAATGATTCATAATCAGCCAGGTCTAAATAACTAAGTGGTCTCGATGAATTCACTTGTTAAATGAGTGTGGTAAAATAATTCAGCAATTCTCAAACTTTCCATCTCTGAGCCACTTCACTGGCGCTAAAGAACACAAGAGCCTACCTACCTCCTCACCCACTCACACTTCACTGGCCCAGACACACCTCCCCTCATCAATGTTGTTTCAATAGGATAGCACTCAAGAAAATCTTCTTATTAAAAAAATTCTAAACAGGACTCAGTTCTGCTCTACTTGAAGTATGTGACTGTAAAGGTTACCCGCCTTTCTTAGAACATATTTTAAGTGGCTGTATGGTTAATGAAAAAATTCCACTTAAGCTAAATATTTAAATATCATATATCAAATTCAACAAACACCTAGTCTCATCCTTCCTTGCTTTTCTTATGTAGCCACTCTCTCCCACAGTTCAACCACAGATCTGTGCATTGCAGGAAGCGACAACTTTAAAATAATGACACAATGCACCGCTCTCCGACCATG
>PVIJ01000703.1:190575-255915 GCA_004024925.1 Scalopus aquaticus | reverse complement strand
TGGAGAAAAAGGAACTCTTCTACACTGCTGGTGGGAATGTGAACTGGTCCAACCACTATGGAAAGCTGTATGGCGATTCCTCAAACTGCTAAACATGGAGCTCCCATACGACCCAGCAATCCCACTTTTGGGAATTTACCCAAAGGACACAAAAACACTAATCCAAAAGGATACATGCACCCGTATGTTCATTGCGGCATTGTTCACAATAGCAAGGTATGGAGGCAACCCAGATGTCCAAAAATAGATGATTGGATCAAGAAGATGTGGTACATATACAGAATGAAATACTATTCAGCATGGAAAGAAGATAAACACATGCAATTTGCAGCAACATGGATGGAATTAGAGGGGATCATACTCAGTGAAACAAGCCAGAAAGAAAGAGAAAAATATCGAATGGTTTCACTTATAACAGGACCATAGGGAAAGCAAACAGGAGAGAGACACTGGGGGGGTGGGGGGGTAAATAAGGGTACAAAATGGAATAGAAAAGAACACAAGGGACCATGGAGATGGATCACGGGTGAGTTGGTGGTGGGCTACCCAAGGGGAACACAAAATATAAAAAGACATAAATAACAATAAAAATATTTTTAAAATTTTTAAAAAAATAAATAACCAAATAATAGATGGAGAAAAAATTTCCCCCTTACAGAAGAATTCTACTAATAAATGCAAGTTATTTGTTGGTTTCAATGAAGGAATGACGTAATTCCTCAAAACAGACTATTATACTTTGCATTCCCCCAATAAATGAATCAGTATAGCCACTGAAAATCAACAGTGCTACCATTCAAAAAAAAAAAAGATAACTCACTGTATCTCTTAGTGGAAGTATACTACCTTTAAGGAATTCTTACAAATAAAGCATAAACAAAAATAACAAAATCTGCTCAACTCGCAAGGCACACCCATCAAGCAGTTTATACAAAATACAAAGAGGAGATGCATGGGCACATTATTCTCCTGGAACTACAATCAGCATACTCAGACTTAAAAACACTACTAAACAAATGACCCAGTTTCTTGAAGAAATAATTGCAAAAGACTTAAAATACTAAGACACTTAAAAATGTCAATCAATTGCAACGTGTGGATCAAATCATTAAAAAAAACGACACTGTGACAATGGACACCTGATGAATGTGATATTAAGAAAAACAGTTAAGTTTTTAAATCTTTTTTTTTTTAATTTACTTATGTATACAAGCTGGGGTACAGGCCAGAGGCGCGGGGCAGCGAGAGGGTTCACCAGAGACAGAGTGGGGAGCAGAACAGGCAGATCAGAGATACACTGCTTAGAAGAGCAGTGGGCGAGGCAGGAGAGGTCTGCCGCACCTTGTGGGACCCTCCCCGGCTGGGCTGCGAACCGACATCGCCGGCGGCCAACAGCTCCACAGAGCAGCGCCCAACCACTGCGCCACCAGGGAGGCCCAAGTTTTTAAATCTTATAGTAATATTTTGGACATGTTTTTTCTAAAAGCACTTATCTTTTAGAGAACTAACCAAAATATTTACAAAGAGAATAATATCCTGCTTTGCATTTGCTTTTTACAAGAAAAAAATGGGTATGGTACAGGTGAAGCACAACTGGACATGAGTTATTAAATGTTAAAGCTTGGCTGGGCCTCCCTGGTGGCGCAGTGGTTAAGCTCTGCACTGTAGAGCTGTCTGCAGTGGCAACAGGAGTTCGACACCCAGCCAGGGAGATTCCCACATGGTGCGGCAGACCTCTCCTGCCTTGCCCGCTTCTCCCTTCAGCAGTGTATTTCCATCAATCTGCCTGTTCTCCTCCCCACTCTGTCTCTGGTGAACCTCCTCGCCACCCCACACCTCTGGCCTATACCCCAGCTTGTGTGCATAAATAAATCTTTAAAAAAAAAAAAAAAAGCTTGGTGAAGAGTACATGGGAGTTTAACTGTTCTTATTTTTATATATGTACTAATTTCATAATAAAAAGCTTTTAAAAATATGTATCAAACAGGGCCTCCCTGGTGGCGCAGCGAGTAAGCGCTGTGCTCTGGAGCTGTTGGCAGCGGCGACGCGAGTTCGATGCCTGGCTGGGGAGATTCCCACATGGTGCGGATGACCTCTCCTGCCTCACCTGCTGCTCCCCTCAGCAGTGTATTTCCATGGATCTGCCTGTTCTGCTCCCCACTCTGTCTCTGGTGAACCCTCTCGCCGCCCCACACCTCTGGCCTGTACCCAGGCTTGTATGCATAAATAAATAAATCTTTAAAAAAAAATATGTATCAAACAGGTGTTCTAGCAATTGGTATGAACAGGACAACTTTCAAGACTAATAGGTAATCATATATTACCTCCGACTTTCTTCTTAATTTTGTTCATCTTACTTATATACGCCTGCTCTGAGACAAAAAGGACTTATTAAAGTTGTAAGAAACCAGCTAGTCTTGGGGGACTCCCAGGTGGCCTATGGGTTAAATCTCAGTGCTATCATCAGATCCCCAGTCAGGGAACTAACCCATATATGGCATGGCAGACCTCTCCTGTCTTGCCCACTGTTCCTACCTTGCCCACTGCTACTGAAATACACTGCTACTGTATTTAGCAGTATACTTAGCAGTGTTATTTCAGTCGATCTGCCTGTTCTGCTCCCCACTCTATCTCTGATGAATTCTCTAATGCTCCCCCCCACGCTGATACCTCTGGCCTACACCCCAGTTCTTCTACAAAAAATAAATCTTTATTAGTCTCAGTAATTCTTTTCCCTTTTCCTACTTCCTTTCTGCATTGCTTTTTTATTTTCTAATCGGAACATTTATCCAACATTTTCCCAGCTGCCTTTAATCTTATTTCAATATAAAGACAAGTGTTAATAAGGACAATGAGAACAAAAGATGCAAAATGTCACTTATGCATACCAGTTAAAGTTATTTTAATCAATATGGAGAAAAAAATGGCCTACCCTGAAGCTTTCCAGATGCGCCTTGAACTCTCTTCCAGCTCAAAACCAAGCCACATTTCTTAAAAAAAGAAAAAAAGGTTGTTACTACTTAACAAAATTAACTCATTCATAATCTTAATAAGAGTACAATTAAATTTCTAGTAGGAAATAAATAGAAGCAAAATAAACAAAGGTTATGCATGGCCTCCCTGGTTAAAGACACAGCACTATCAAGCTATCACCAGCCTGCAATGAGTTCAATGCCCGGCCAGGCAGCTGACCCACATGGCGCAGCAGACCTCTCCTGTCTCGCCGGCTGCTCCCCTCAGCAGTGTATTTCTGCTCCCCACTCTGTCTCTGGTGAATCCTCTCACCACCCCCCACACCTCTGCCACCCGCCCCCAGGTCTTGTATGCATGAATAAGTAAGTCTTTAAAAAAAAAAAGTTATGACAGCAACAAAGTGTCCCTTGAAATACTCCCACTTCTTCTGTAACATGAAATATACAGATTAGTTTAACAAAAACTATTTTCTGATTTGCAAAAAAGTCGACTTATTAGCAAGATTTATCACAGAATTATTTATTCTACAAAAAAAATCTATTAAAAAAGCGCTCAATGCTATAATAGTTAAAAACTATAGTAAATTCAAAACGATATTGAGTCTATACAAAATTGTTTCATTTATTTTCGAAAATTGTATTACTTTTTTACTAACACTGATTTACAAAAATGGGTATGATTTAGTTTTTACACATCTTCAGATACATATTAGCACACCTCGCTTACCACTAAAGTAGACATAGCCTCCCACCAGTCCACTGGGACTCACTCTCATTTGTTCCATACCCTACAACTTCTCCCTACAAAAGGCTTCAATGTTAGAATATGTACTGCAGCTCAGTGAGCATAATATTTTAAAACATCTATTTATGATAAAAGTCTCAACTGACATAGGATACAACAATATGGGATATGATATTACAGATACACAGTTAAGATTCCTATGTAATGGGAAAACCCTGCATAAAATGAATGGAAATATCCCAAAAATATTAACAGGAAGGATTGGCTAAAGGATAGGACTTATTATTTCCAGTTTTTAGACATTATTTCTAATCATTAAAGTATAAAAACTAGAAAGTAAAAACATTTGTGGAAAGCAAGATTACCTATGAAAGCTGAGAATGCATGACTTTTCCACATCTCTCTTCAGTGAAACCATTAATGTGGTAATCAAAGAATATAAGCACTAGAAGCCCACAAGGTCAGATACAACATGAGAAAAGAGCATCAAAGTTCAGTATTATTTTGAAAATATAAAAGGCAAATGGTTGGATGGTTAACTCATTGAATAGATCAAAGCTATATAATTCCAAGCGTCTACAGACATGGATACTGATGAGAAAGAATTCATCCAGCTAATTCTACAACATCAAATGGCTCTTGACTGGAGGTAAAAGGTACAGTAGAGGATGGGGTTGAAGCATGAAAATGAATAAAAATAGGTGGTTACCCAACAACATATATATGGAATAAGCAAAGTCTTAGAGTTGTTTTCAAGCAACTACCCTATGCCCATCCCGAAGACAGAATAGTTAAAGTGACCGAAAACAGGTTTAGGATGCAGAGCACTAGCTATGGAAGATAACCTAGATGAGATACAGAATAGGTACACCAAGGAAAGAAAGTGAAAGTATTTGTAAGAACTGCTTATGCCCAGTCCTTCACCTCCAACCCTGTATAAGTAGCCAATCATAAGCTTAGTAGACACAAAGTTTTCTAGAGACACCAGCCAGCCTCTAAGATCTTCATATACCGACATTCAGAAGCTGTAGCTGCCAGCTAGATTACCCAAAAACGATGCCCAACATTTTACAAACCCAGTTTATGCACACAACAACCTCTGAATGCTGAACTCTTAAATAAGAACAATCAGGGATCAACAGAAATTTAAAAGCCATAAAAGTTTTAAATATTTTTCCTCCCTGACTGCCTAAAGATCCATCACCATCATGAAGGACAGAATTATCATCCAGACAAGAAAGTTCATGATCAACTAACTACTTCAGCTGAATCAAAAGGTCACTGATGTCTTCACCCTGGGATGACAACAGCACCTAAGACAGAAATTTGGGAAAAACTAGCTAAAATGTCTAATACCACCCCTGATGTCTTCTTTGGATTTGGATCCAGAAGCCAATTTGGAGGTGGGCAAGACAAATAGACTTGGCATGATTTACAATTCCTTTACTTATGCAAAGAAAAATGAAATCAAGTACACACTTTTAAGACATGGCAGATAGGAGAAAAAAAGATCTTAGGAAAAAAGAAACACCAGCAAAAGGAACGCAGTAACAGAGTGAATTAATTCACTAAGGGACTGCAAAGGCCAAAGCTGGCAAAAATAAGGAGTAAAGATTCTGCAGTGAATTTATCTGTATCTGTGGTATTGTGCAGACTTTTTGTGACAGGATTAATAAGACCTTCTCTGTGTTAAAAAAAAAAAAAAGATAAAGGGGCAGCATGCCATGGTGATGGGCGGAGGAGGGGTTGGTGGTAGCATCCCAGAGCAGGAGGATTCGGTTCTGTTCCAGCGTAGCACCAGCCAGAGCAATGATTCTGACATTTGGGATGACATTGCATTGATAAAAGCTTATGATAAAGCCGTGGCTTCATTTTAGCATGCTCTAAAGAATAGTGACATTTCTGAAGCATCAGATAAACCAAAAGGCACACCTAAAAGAAAACCTGCTAAGAAGAATAAAAGCTGGGCCTCCCTGGTGGCGCAGCGGTTAAGTGCTGTGCTGTGGAGCTGTGGGCAGCGGCGACGCGAGTTCGATGCCCAGCCAGGGAGAATCCCACATGGCGCAGCAGACCTCTCCTGCCTCGCCCGCTGCTCCCCTCAGCAGTGTATTTCTGATCTGCCTGTTCTGCTACCTGCTCTGTCTCTGGTGAACCCTCTCGCCGCCCCACACCTCTGGCCTGTACCCCAGCTTGTATGTATAAATAAAAAATAAATCTTAAAAAAAAAAAAAAAAAAGAAGAATAAAAGCTGTAAAAAGAACCACACAACTCCCTTGAAGCAGTGGAAAGCTGGTAACAAACATGCTGCCATTTGGGCAGAAGACAGATGCATTTACCCAGCTACCATTGCTTCATTTGATTTTAAGAGAGAAACTTGTACTATGGCTTATACTGGGTATGGAAATAGAGGGGAGCAAAAGCTATCTGATCTACTTTCTTCAACTTCTGAAATAGCTAATAATGTAGAACAAAATGCTCAGGAAAAAGAAGATGAAAGCCAAATTTCAACAGATGAAAGTGAGAACTCCTCCAATCTCTTGGTAATAAACCAAATAATACCAAGTCAAAAGCTGTTCCATGGAACTCTTTTCTTCCTCCACCAGCCCCCATGTCAGGATCAGGAATGGGGCCAGGAAAGCCAGGTCTAAAATTCAGTGGCCCACCACCCCCACAACCACCACCACCACCACCACCCCATTTCCTGTCTTACTGGATGCCTCCATTTCCTTCTGGACCACCAATGATTCCCCCACCACCTCCTTCATGTCCCGATTCTCTTGATGCTGATGCTTTGGGAAGTACGTTGATATCTTGATACATGAGTGGCTTTCATACTGGTTACTATATGGGTTTCAAACAAAATCAAAAAGAAGGAAGGCGCTCACATTTCAATTAAGGAATGCAGTTCACTCCCATGGAGAGTATTTTGATGTGCCCTGGTTGATGTGAACAAAACATTTTCTTCACGAACTAATCCATTGGTTGGGTGGCAGAATCATCTACATTTACCCTTGTTGTGTGTGAATAAGCTTAAATAAGCAACCAGGTATTTCTAGGAAATATGAGTTTGAATAACAATGGAAATGTGAGTGACTAAAAGAAACTCAGGATCATATATAATGTAGGAAAGTTCGTATGTAAAAATTGCGATTGAACACATCTGGATATTGTAGTTTTGTTAGTATGTTAAGCTTTTTAAACGCCTTTATAAATTTAAATTTAAAAAAAAAGTTAAAGAGGAAGTACAAGAAGAAGAGAAAATCTGAATTCCAAAGGTTTAAAAACACTCTTGAGGCCTTCCTGGTGGCACAAAGGGTTAAGTCTCAGCACTACGAAGCTATCTATCTACAGCAGGAGTTCCATCCCAGGCCAGGGAGCTTCCCCACATGAAGCAGCAGCAAACCTCTCCTGTCTCATCCGCTGTTCTCCTCAGCTGTGTACTTCAGTCAATCTGTCTGTTCTGCTCCCCACTCTGTCTCTGGTGAATCCACTCAACCTCCCCCCACCACCCCTCTAGCCTACACTCCAGCTCTTGTATGCATAGATAAATAAACCTTTAAAAAAAAAACTCTTGCTGAAAATATACACATTTAAATGAATACATGAATATTCACAGAAATCATATAACCCAAAAGTAGAAATTCACCAATTGGCCATCAACTGATACAGCGATAACAAAATGAGGTCTATTCATTAAATGGGACATTTGGCCATACAAAGGACTGAAATACCCACTCAAACTGCATCAGTGATTAACCTTGGAAACATAATGCTAAATGAAAGATAAACACAAAGATTCTATTCGTAGAAAATAACCAGAATAGGCAAATCCAAAGAGCTAGAAAGTAGAATGGTAGTTGCCAGAGCTAAGGGGAGTGGAGAATGAAAAGGGACTTACTACAAATACAGGGCTTCTATTTGGGGTGATGAAAATGTTCTGCAAGTAGGGGACGTATTTATAAAATTTTCTGACTTGGGGCCTCCCTAGTGGCGCAACAGGTTAAGCGCAGCACTATGAAGCTATCCAGAGCCACTGCAGGAAGAGCTTGACACCCCCGCCAGGGAGATTCCCACAAGGCACAGCAGACCTCTCCTGCTTGTCTGTTGCTCCCCTCAACAGTGTATTTCAGTCGATCTGCCTGTTCTGCTCCCCACTGTGTCTCTGGTGAATCCTCTCACCACCCCATACCTCTGGTCTACACCCCAGCTTCATTGCATAAATAAATAAATCTTTAAAAAATTTTTTTTTCTGACTATACTAAAAACCACTGAATTGTACAGTATGAAAGTAAATTTTATGGCATATAATTATACCAATAAAGATGTTTTTTAAATGTCCTAAAAGTTCTATTTTTGGAAAAAAACTGGCATTTTCTTATAAATTTGAATATAACCATGACCTATAACAGAAATTCCTGTTATAAAAGAACACATGAGAGCAATTTTCTTCACCAGGAAGACATACTACCAGCAACAATATAACTTTTATAGGTATATAAATATATTATTGAAGTAAAATACGTGCACAAGAATGGTAAATACCAAATTTATGAGCTGATTACCTTTGATTTGATACACCTCTGTGAAATAAAGAAATCAGATTTAGGGTCTTCTACTGCAATTTCTATTTCTTCTGGGAAAAAACTCTGAAGCAAGTACCACAAAATACTGAAATCTAACAAAGCTATGTATTGTGGGTGCTTATTCTTTAAGCACTTTTAATGTAAGGACTGCATAATTTATAAAACAGAAATGGCAATCAAGTACATGTAAGATGAAGAGGGGAAATATTTAGTAACTTCTCTAAGGCTAGGTGAGATTATGGATCTAGTCAATACAGGCAATGTCATTTCTCATTATACAATCAGTATTTATTCCCCTTAATGTGTTTGTAGCGCCAGAATAAAATGCTTAACTAAGACAAGAAAGGACAGCAATGACTTCACCTAGTCAAAGTAACATATTAATTCTGCTCCGAATAAAAAACTTAAAAGGAATCAATCACCACTGGATGCTGAAATCACTGTTTTAAAGAATGCTGGGGGGAAAAGAATTCAGTCTCAAAATACTAACATAGGCATTACCTTTTAATGACAAAGGAAGATAAGGTATCCTTACAATGGAGACATCTGAATGCCTTAACCAAGTAGCTAAACTTATCGCCAAAAACAAGAACAGTAAGAAAATAAGAACACAACAAAACAAGTGTCTTACTATGCCGCACTGAGAACAATACATCACCAAGGAACTGTTCTTGCAAAAAACAGGCTGAATCTAATTATGAGCAACCAGTCAAATTTATATTGGAAAGACATTCTGCAAAAGACCTAGACTCTTCAAAAACATCAATGTCATGAGAGAGAAAAACAAAACAGGCAAGCAAACAAAATAAGGTAGGGAACTGTTCTATGTTAAAGAAGCTGTCTAGAGATGGGGTGACAAATATATGATCCTTGATTGGATCAAAGACCAAAATAAAAAGATAGTTATTGTGAAAATTACTGGGAAACTAAACATAAGCCATGTGTATACTGGCTGATAATATCGCAACAGCCTTAAATTCCTTAGGTGTGATAATGGTCTATGATCATGCAGCAGAAATGTTCTCAGTCTTAGGATATGCAAGAAATACTCAGAGGTAAAAATGACATGTCTTTAACTTACTCTCAAATTATTCAGGAAAAAAGTGTGCGTGAGTAGTGGATGTCTGTATATATAGAAAGTAAATGTGTCACAAGGATGTCCACCATACTATTCATTCAATTCTTCTACAGCATTAAATATTTTCAAAATAAAGTCTAAAATTATTCAAAATTCTCCTGATTTTTCTAGGTTTAAAATTTATAACAGAAGTTTTTAAAGAAAAATAAAGTTTAACTTACAGCCAGAAGCTGTCTTATAAGCATGTCTGATGCTTTCTCAGAAATGTTGCCAACAAAAACTGTTGTAGTGGGACCACAATTTTCATCATTTTCTTTAGCCTTTAAGCCTGGGTGATCCTTTCTTGCTCCCAAATGCTTTCCAACCATGGACACAGTGGGTACCAAGACCTACAGTGAAGAAAAGCAATAAAATTTGATCCGGTGACTGAATCTCCTATCAAGTTTAATTAGGCTAAAAACATCAATTTTAAAATAGTAAATACACAGTACATTATTATTAAAGGTTCTGCTGCATACTTAATCTAAAGGTCTTAAAGCACACATTTTTTTCACTAATGCAAACTTACTTGTGTAAAATGATATTTCACTATTAATTTTCTTTCAAAAACTTGGAAAAGCAAATAAAACTAATTTCTTAAGTTATTTTTAAGTTTAAACCATAACCTTTAACTGTCTAGACATTTAAACCATTTAAAATTCGCAAATATATCCAGAAGTTTCTTTATATTTGTACTCTATACTAAAAGCACATTTCAATCATAGTCTAATTCTCTTGTAGCATTATCACTCTCATAGCCCTCTTCTTACACTTAAACTTTGCCTTTAACCAATTACTTGTTGCTATCTTATTTGCCCCCTGTAACTTTCAACTTCACAGGGAAAGGAATAGACAGCCTTACTCATTTTATTTTAAACTGATACTGAGTTTAGCAAATAATCCACAGTAGGCATTTAAATAAATAGTGATGAACTGGAGGAACTGCTCTGAACCCAATTCCTACCTCTTCTTGGGCTGAAATGCAAGCGAAGAGTACCTGTCATGTAAAGGTTTTCTAAAATAGCGACACAGTGGATGTCCAATGCAGAAAAAGTTAGGGTCACCCTTGCTCTGCAGGACTGTATCGTCTTAGTGGTCTGCCTCAGCATTCCTTTTTACCCAGAGTTCCCATCTCCCATTTAATATGAATGCCAACATTCCCCTCTTTCTTCAACACTCACAGGTAGGAAAAAAACAATTGAAAGTAATGAGATCTATTCTCCCTCATAATGAAATTCCAAATGAAATCTAACACCAATTAACGCAAAAAAAAATTCCGGTTAAATAAGTTAACAGGGTTGTTATTTATGTATTATAGTATATTAACATTCTTCATTAAATGCTTAGAGTATATAAAAGCAGCTTTGATGGATGTGGAGAATTAAGGTTCAAGCTGTCAATAGACCACTTCAACAGAAAAAAGGCTTCAATTAAACTTCACAAAGCTTGAAGATATCACACTAGAGGGGAGAAAAAAGTCTGGAAGGGGCTAAAAACTAGGTAGGATGAAGAAATACAAAAGCATTCATTCCCTGCAGTCTTTTCCTTTTTTTTCCTTTTAAGCAATCAGACTAATGGTAGTTCATCCTCCTAACTCCCAGGACCAAGACAAGGGAATGATGAGAGCCAGCATCCTAAATCTAAAATTACAAGTATATGAAGAGTCTAAAGATAAAAGGTCAGGATATAAATCATAAAACTATCATAAAAATATTCAGGGAACATATTTTAGGTATAACTGCATAATATGCATAGCTAAGTAAATTCAGTTAGCAGTATGATTAACACATGCAAACTTTTACTCTTCATATTATTCCTTAATATTTCAAATAATTTACCTAAACAGGTCAAGTTCTCAACTTTAAAAACTAAAAGTAGCATTACACTAACACTTAAAAACTCCTCCTCAAAATTATACTTACAGTTGGAGCAGGAGCCATAATGCTCATTGGTACAGGAATCATTGGCGTTCCTAAGAAAAAAGCATGAGTCTTAAGAATACTATTTTATTCAATTCTGTATCACCTACACATCATAAAATAAGTATCACTCAATTATTTAGTGATAAATATTGGCCAGGGATTACTCAATTATTGTAAATAGAAATGTAGACTAAAGAAAACAAGACACTGATGAATGCTTTACTTTTAAAACCAATGGCATAGGTGTGTATTAATTTGCATACAACAAAAAAACTGCTGAGAAAGTGAAAAGTCTACCACAACATGTTTTTTGCCTTGAGAAGTGTGAAATTCCGCGTTATTGTTTCATGTTCATTTTATTAGGTATATCCTTAAAGGCAGCTCTTTCCACAAATAAAGATTCACTTGGTGTTTCTTGGTGAACAATGGTATTAATGACTACTTTAAAGGTAAAAACAAAGCCTTTAAAAATTAAAAAAATTATCAAATGAGAAAGTTATCTGGAAACCTAGGAAGATCTTGTTGTTCTTTAATAAAAAACACCATACAAGAAATAAGATCATTAACTTTGGTCACTATCAAAAAGAAAATCTGGGCCTCCCCGGGTGGCGCAGCGGTTAAGCGCTGCGCTGTGGAGCTGTCGGCAGCGGCGAGTTCGACGCCCGGCCGGGGAGAATCCCACATGGCGCGGTAGACCTCTCCT
This sequence comes from Scalopus aquaticus, assembly GCA_004024925.1. Taxonomy (NCBI): domain Eukaryota; kingdom Metazoa; phylum Chordata; class Mammalia; order Eulipotyphla; family Talpidae; genus Scalopus; species Scalopus aquaticus. Next base: position 243,873 of record PVIJ01000703.1, on the reverse strand, counting down.
GCCTCGCCCGCTGCTCCCCTCAGCAGTGTATTTCTGATCTGCCTGTTCTGCTCCCCACTCTGTCTCTGGAACCCTCTCGCCGCCCCACGCCTCTGGCCTGTGCCCCAGCTTGTATGTATAAATAAAAAAATAAATCTTTAAAAAAATAAAAAATAAAAAAAAAATCTAAGACAAGTACTTGCAACTCTGAGAGCTGATTTATCAGTGGGTTACCACCTACTACTGACATCTTAAAGGAATCTGTGTTTTTGTTTTCCACTACATTGTTAACTAAACAGTAGCTGCTGTGCATGTTCACGTAAGTAATGAAGAAATCTTACCATTTGATAACTAAGGTAAGGGTTGCAATAGGGAAAAATAAGTGAGATGTCTATTATAGTCACATAAATTTTAAAACAATTCTAAATATATCAACAAATTCTGACATTGCTCTTCAGTACAAATTTAGCATCAATCTAAGATAATTCTAAGATTGGTGGCCAATTCTTAAATATTTAACACTATCCATTTATTTCTAGTGTAACTTACAGCTTCAAGGTTTTTATAAGAATTCTTAAGGGCCTCCCTGGTGGTGCAGGAATTAAAGATAACAGTGCTATCAAGCTATCACCAGCCACTACAACATGAGTTCAATCTTCAGCCAGGGAACCGACCCACATGGCGCAGCAGAACTCTCCTGTCTCGCCCGCTGCTCCCCTCAGCAGTGTACTTCAGTACATCTGCCTGTTATGCTCCCCACTCTTTCTCTGGTGAAACATCTCCTTAACCCTATCTCTGACCTAGACCCCAGTTCTTACATACATAAATAAATCTTTTTTAAAAAGAATTCATAAAGCTAGTAATTAAAGATTCCTTTCAATAAACTAAAGAAGTTGTACAAAATAGAAGTATATAACTTCAGAAGCAAATTTGGGTTCAAATCTTAGGTCTATGCTTTTAGCTCTGCAACAATCACTAAGTGATTTAACCTCAGCTTCAGTTTTCTCAATTATAGTAAGGTAAGTATTTCCTCAGAGTGACTATGAGATTAGCTGTAAAGCACTTAAATATACTGGATGCTTAATCAACTTGAATCTAAATTTCACTTTTAACTTTGAAAACCAATGAATAAATATTTTCATTTACCAACTGTAATTCATGTAGATCTCTCCCATAGGCAAACTTTCTATTAAACAAAACACTTGAAAAAGATAAACTATAAGGCCTCCCTGGCAGCACAAAGGGTTAAGTCTCAGCACCATGAAACTATTGTCAGCCACTGCAGCACAAGTTCCATCCCAGGCCAGGGAGGGCCAGGGAGCTGACCCACATGCTGCAGCAGACCTCTCCTGTCTCGCTAGTTGCTCCCCTCAGCAGTGTATTTTCAGTTGATCCGCCTGTTCTGCTCCCCACTCTGTCTCTGTTGAATCCCTTAGCCCCCTGCACCTCTGGCCTACATCCCAGTTCCCCTATGCATAAATAAAAATAAATCTTTTTAAGAAATTAAAATTCCTTTGAATTTAAAATCTTTTCTATATATCCAGTCTACTAGTAAGTAAGGAAGTCATGGCATTGATTTTTTTCATTGTCACCTTTCCTGACAAACAAGTAAGTGATGAGGCATTATTCACAACCCCTTAACTTTCTTCACAAAGAAATAGAAAGTAAAATATTCTTCCCTATAATATCTCTATAACACAGGAGTTTTTGGTTGTAAGTACCATGGTTACATAGTAAGAGGTATCAAAAAATAGATTTTAGGAGACTAAAAATCATGATAAACGGTTCCCCAAAATTTGATGTACAAATCAAAGTGGCTCAGGACACTGTATTTCTAAAGCTATTAATTTTGGGAACTTCAGAACTGGTCAACTCCCAAGAATGGCACCTCTAGTAGAAAGCATAGAAATTCTATACCCTTTTCTACATCCTGCTTGCCTTAATGTCCCTGTTCTACCTGATTGTTCCTGAGGTATGTCATTTTATAATAAACCAATAATCCAGTAAGTAAAATGCTTCTCTGAGTTGGGTGAGCCACTCTCGCATATTAATCAAACCCATGGAAGGGGTTGCTGGAGCCTCTGTTCTAAATCAAGACTGTCAGAACCATATGATTTATGACTGGTGTCTAAAGTGTGTGTATGTGGCAAGGAAAAAAGGTAGGGAGTGTCAGTTTATGAGACTGAGTCTTAACCTGAGGAATCTCATGCTATTTCTAGGTCAACTGTGTCAGCATCAAGCTGCACTGAAGGAAACCCAGATGGTAGAGAGTAGTTTGGTAGTACGGGGGAAAAATCCAGACTTAAGAGTTGTATGATAGGGCCTCCTTGGTGGCTCAAGGGGTTAAGTCTCAGCACTAGGAAGCTATCAGCAGCCACTGCAGCATGAATTCAATCCCTGGCCAGGGAGCTAACCCCATGGTGCAGGAGACCTCTCCTGTCTCACCCTCTGCTCCACTCAGCAGTGTATTTCAGTAGACCTGCCTATTCTGCTCCCCACTGTTTCTAGTGAATTCTCTCACTCCCTGTACGTCTGGCCTACACCCCAGTTCTTATATGCATAATTACATAAAAATAAAATCTTTAAAAAAAATTTTTTTTGAAGGATAAACTAGTAACCTGTTTCATTTCCCTCTTTCACTAAGAGGATAGTAATAACAGTAATGTAGGCATGTGAAATTTTTCATTATACACCGTTCTAAAAATATTTTTGAACCATATGAATGTATTGCCCATTTTTAAAAAATAAAAAATATTTTTAAGTTCCCAGCAAAGGGGCCTCCCTGGTGGCGGTTGAGCACTGCGCTGTGAAGCTGTCGGCAGCACGCGATGCGAGTTCAATGCCCAGCAGGGGAGAATCCCACATGGTGCGGCAGACCTCCCCTGCCTCTCCCGCTGCTCCCCTCAGCAGTGTATTTCTGATCTGCCTGTTCTGCTCCCCACTCTGTCTCTGGTGAACCCTCTCGCCACCCCACGCCTCTGGCCTGTACCCCAGCTTGTATGTATAAATAAATAAATCTTTAAAAAAAAAAAATTCCCAGTATGATATCCAACCGGCTATAAGAATTACTGTTACAGGAAAATGAAACATCTACATTTCCAAAATAGCGCTAACAAACATCTTTACTACTGACACAGTCACAAACTCATAATTTTCCTAGAGTTAATATTGCAATTACAAAAGTACAGGCTGAAAAAAACCAAGAGCATCCCCAAACTTACCTGGGGGCACAGGTGGAGGAAAACCAGGAAATTGTGGGGGTGGGATCCCTGGTGGAAGTGCTGGGATTCCCATGGGAGGGCGATTCAAATGAGGGGGGAAAGACATTCTTACTGCAGCAGTCTAGAGAAAAAAATCATGACAAATCATTTTATTTGAAGACTTTACAATTTGATATGCCTGGTTTGTTGGCCTTCATTTTTAGAGTATCTGCAAAATTCTAAAGTTTTCTTACCCAGAGGAGTTGGCAAAGACCCTCTTTTCTCTGTCTGTCCATTGAGAATTTTTAAAACTTAGATCTTTTCTAAAATAAGTTCCCAAAATGTACACGATCTAAGTTCAGGATAGACTCCTACAATCATGTGGGAATACATATAAAGGAAGAAAAAAATTTTGAGGTTCAGTTAATATCCAAAAGTTAAATGCCAAACATCAATGAATCTTTTTAAACCAAACTCAGAATCCAGGAAGGTATATAACAGTTTTTGTTTTTATTTTAAGTATTCTGATGCATTCATTCTTTACACACTCAGCTCCCTGAAAACTAAGTTTACAAAGTTACAGAGCATTTGTTGATTCAGTGTTGGTTAGTTCCTCAGGGACAAATGAATGTATCAGTGAACTACAAACCTGGGGGGAGGGGGCCTCCTTTTATCAGGTCATAGAGTCACCATTCAAATATAAAGAGAACATACCATTTATGACAATGAGAAAAAAAATCATAATTTTTCTTAAACTTAACAGCAAAACTCTTAGCCACACTGAGTGAGCTTCAAGAATCAGATGTTAGCACTTGATTTTTAAAAATACAAAGATACTATGAACTGGGCTTCATTTAGTTTCTGACATTATTACTTAAACTTAATTCTGTCTTGTAAACAAAGTATCTAAAACTTGTCCTCCCCCCTGGAAAAAGTAGACAAACTTCAGAATGTTCTAGGATTCTGTGCTCCAATTTTAAAAATCTGCCCAAATAACTAGGTTCATCCATACCAGTGATGTCACTAAAATCTGTATTTTTGTAATACACTGAAAAACTCCCCAAATAAGCATTATAACTGAGAGTCCCAGAGTTAGAAGTCTTTAAAATATGCTTCTATTAGCTTTTTCATGTTTTATACATTGTTTTACTCACCCTTCAGAAGAGAAGATAAAAAGTGCATGTCTTCCATTTTCTTGCCCCCTAATCCCAACAGTTTGGTATATATCGCTGTATTCTTCTAAATATCTTTTTATACACAAGCTAATATATAAACATTTGTTTTTCTGCAAACAATATAATCATACTATATTGTTATGTGTATTCTCCCTCATAATCATAAGTAACTCTCCATGTCAGTTCATAGTTTTATTCCATTCTCTGTAGTGCAGTAAACTATTATAATACATACCATAATTATTCAATCAACACTGATGACTGGCAACACATTTAGCTCTTACAAAATGTTAAACTTTCTCAGATACGCTGGTAAATATAACCCTATTTACCCATACAAATCATTCTATAATAAATATTAGTACTCTATGCATCTATATCTCTAAATCATCCTCCAAAACTAGTACACAAATTTCTATTCTCACCATCAGTGTATGGTATATTCCTACTATACTCATCTTCACTGGTGTTTCTAGTAATCTGATATGTAAAGATACTCTTGTTTCAATTTGTATTTCCCTAGTCACTAATGAGGTTTAATATTCTTTTACCTGTTTATTAGACATTTCTTTAGTCTCAGGAAAGTATGTTCTTCGTGCTCACAGCTATTCCTCTTTACAATGTTGTTCTGACTAACTAAATTAATACAAATTTCTATGAAGTCTAAACTTTGATTTCAGAAAACACAGTCCAATGAAAGTATTTTGAAAGCTTAACTGGTAAAGTAAATCCCCTGGATGACTTCATATACTTAGCAAATAAAATAGTGGAAATGCTTTAAAATATTAGGTAGGTATAAGCACAAATTAAAGAAAAATGCAACTAATTTAAGATTAAAATTGTGTTGAAATTTAAATAATCTTTTTGTAATATTGTTTGCCCCAAAACAAAAAAATTATACATGGAAAGGGGCAGGAGTATATCTCCTTTTAAAACAGTGAGGGCTACTGTCCTACTTACAGAAGTTCTTGTATTATCATTATAATATTCTATATCAGCACTTTCTTAGGAAGGCAGTTGGCTATTAATACCTGTTGAATAAATAATCAATGAATGAATCAGTAAACAAATAAACCGAGGACCTCATTGAACACATTTATTAAGAAACTACCAAGTGTCAAGTACTATGCTATCAATGACCCAGTGTCTAGCCTCAAGATAGATACAAAGATTGTGCCATAAATTCATCTTTAGAATCACTTATTTGCAAGCATCAAATGTATTATTTAAAAAAAAACTGTATGTTTTTGGTGTTTAAACCTTATTGCATGATTTTCAAATGTATATCTCACTCATTAAAGTTAACTAGATTTTTTACTTTAAGTTTATATCAATATACCCATTCCACTCCTAATTTTTCTGTGAAATATGTCCTTTTAATCTCTTAGATAATGGCCCCTTCCTACAGAAATTCAGAAAACACACACTTTTTGGTGACCTTTGATAAACCCTAATGTTCACTTTAAACATCCCATCACATCATAAAATCAGAGTATCTATCACTTATTTCAATATGTTTCTACTTTTTAACATGTGAAAATGATAAAGATCTATTACAACCACAAACAAAGACTATCAGTTTTTACCTATAGCTGATAAACTATAATACTCTCTTAAAATAAACTGTCAGATATTCAAATTGGTAAGTACTTTGTAGAATGAAGTAGGGAAGAAAACAAAAGAATGCTTTATTTTGAATATAGCTGCCCAGTCAGGCCTCAATTTGAAAGAAGACTTAAAAGAGATTGAGGCAGGAAGCCCTATTCATCTGAGGGCAAGCATGTTCCAAGGAAAGGAAACATCAAATACAAAGATTCTGAGGTGTGCATGGATTGTCCGTGGCAGAAACACCAAGACCAACAGCTGGAGCAGAGCAAGCAAGGTAACTTGGAGACAGGTAAAGGTCAAGGGGGTTTAGAGACCGTAGGGCTTTATAGGCTACTGTAAAGACCACTGTAAAGATTCGATTTTTACTCTGAATGAAACAAAATATTTGAGAAGTTTTGACTTGACTTACATTTTAACAGTATCACTGGCCACTGTGTTAGGGTAAGACTGGAGAACAAGGACAGAAGCAAGAGACTACTGCAATACTCCCGACAAGAGAGGGAGACCTGAAACAGATGGTAGTGGCAAAAGTGGTAACCAACTGCTGGATCCTAGATATACTTTGAAGGCAGTCAATTGCTAAGGGATTGTATATGAGTTTAAGAAAAAGAGACATAGAAGTGATTTTACTCGCACTGAAATGATTTTAATAGCATTTAAGAAATGTGCTTAAGAAAAGCACGTCAATAGTGCTCTAGTTTAGAAGTCAGAGAATTTTTAACCTGGTAAGTATGAAATTTTATGGCCCAAAATAACAAAAACAAACACCTATAACAGAAGTATAACCTAGCTCTAGTATGGCACTGGTCATACAGGTTTGGCAAAACTCACTAAATGATAAAGGATATACTTTATTAAACATATTTTATCTCAATAAATGCAGTTAAAAAGGGAAAAACAAACATCTTTAAAAGATGTATCTCTGCTACTCAAATATGCATGTATTCTGCTTTTCTCAACTTTTCTCCTTTACTCTTATACCACCCTTTTGTTGTGTATTCCTGAGAACATCATCACTGTTTATCGGCATTTTTCCACTGCAGGTTTATACCGACAGAAACTAAACATTTCACCAAGGATAGATTTACAGGCTAACCCCATCAGGACAATGTGTGCCAAATTTATGAAAAGATAAGAGACAAACAAGATTTTCACCTCAGCAAATACTCAGACATCTTTTTCATTAATTTATTATCTAGCTACCATTTTGTGCCAGGTTCTTATTAGGTATTACTTCTATTTGTCCTGAAAGAGTAAATTTTAAGTTACCACATAAAATTTCAAAGTCCAGTGGCTCTACACAGAATATATGAATTATTTTTACTATAGTACAGTTTCCTGCCTGCTTACTGTTAGAAACAGTGTACTGACACAACTGCCCCCATTGAGTAAAGCATCATTTCTCAACTGAATTCCCACAGAACTGGAGTATTCACAACTTTCCTAGAAAAAATTCTTTTGTGTCTAAAGAGAAGTTTCTTTAACAAGAAAGTTTTCCAGAGCCATGACATTACACAAGTGTTTTAAGCCTACTAAAAGGGAGCTGATCATTTTCTGAGCGTTTCACTTTATCATTTTCAGTGATTAAAAAACAATGCTTTGTACAAAGGTCAGTGGTTTGTTGGAGCTGTGGTGGATCCTGCAAACAGGTAAGAGGGATCCTTGTGAGGTAAGGATTGCATAACTGTACATTTACTAAAAATCACTGCACTGACACTTATAAATTAATTTTGTATGTAAATTATACTTTAATTTAGCTGCTTTAAAATAATGAATTAAAAATTTTGTTCACTGAAAAATAGAAATACCCAAGACAGGGCAATTTCAGGTAAAAGCCAACTAAGACCTGTAGATTAAATAATACTGTATCAGGCCTCCCTGGTGGCCCAATGGGTTGAGTGCAGCACCAAGAGGCTGTCCAGAGCCTCTGTGGCATGAGTTCCATACCCGGCCAGGGAGAGTCCCACATGGTGCAGCAGGCCACTCCTGCCTTGCCAGCTGCTCCCCTCAGCAGCGCACTTAAGCAGATCTGCCTGTTCGGCTCCCCGCTCTTTCTCTGGTAAATCCTCTCACCACCCCACGCCTCTGGCCTACACGCCAGCTTGTATACATAGATGAATAAATCTTTAAAAAAATAAATAATTCTGTATCAGATTGATTTCTTGACTTTAATCTTTTCACTGTTTTTAAATGAGAATGTTCTTGTGTGAAGCAATATCATCTTTGTCATTTACTAGCAAAACATTTCAGAAGAAAGCAAATTGGTAAAATGTTAACATTTGGGGAACCTGGGTAAAAGATAGGAGAATCTTGCAATGTTTAAGTTTGAATTTATGTCAAAATTTTAAAAAATCAACAGTATCAACAATTCTGGTTAATGGAAATATGTTTTTATTTTCTGAAGGTTCAAAAATTTTTTTAAAAGGTAAGGAAAAAGTTATACTAAACCTGAGGAAACAGTCAAACTCCCATTTTATGAATGGCAATGGAAGTGTCAGAAAAGATTAGGTAGTGAAAGATTAAAAAATAAGCAGAATGTTTTTGCAAGATATTACATGATTCGGTTGATTCCTGGGTTTTGGCACCAAAAACAACAACAAAAAAAGGTTCAATGGGGGCCTCCCTGGTGGCGTAGCGGTTAAGCGCTGCTCTGTGGAGCTGTTGACAGCGGCGGCATGACTTCGATGCCCGGCTGGGGAGATTCCCACACGGCGCAGCAGACCTCCCTTGCCTCGCCCGCTGCTCCCCTCAGCAGTTATTTCCGACCATCTGCCTGTGCTGCTCCCCACCCTCTCTCTGGTGAACCCTCACGCCGCCCCATGCCTCTGGCCTGTACCCCAGCTTGTATGCATAAATAAATAAATCTTTTTTAAAAATTTTTAAAAAAAGGTTCAATGACTACTCATTTTCAAAGTTATAAAGAGTCAATATAATTTTTTTCCTGTATTGTGTGTAAATGAGAAATGTGGTTAACTCAGAGTCAAAAATGCAATCTGAAAATCCCAAACTTATATTAAGTCTTAAGTAGCTACCCAATCTTAAAATGGAATCATTTTTATTTAAAAATGTATTTGGAACCTTAACACAAGGGAATATAAAGTTAGTAAACCACAAAATAAAAATAAAACTTAGTTGAAACAAAAAAACTTAGTTGAAATCATTAATATACGGTGTATGTATGCAGCAGTGGGACGACAAAAACATTTTTTTCCCCTAAAAGTATTTTAGTACCTTATCAAAAAAGGGAGAAAACCCCACTCTGGGGATCAAAAAAGGAAATCCAGTAACTCGCAGGTGATGAATTATTTAATTAAAATATCAACGTATTTACTTTTGTTTACAACAGTCTTCAACATACATTACTCACTTAATCTCCAAAATTACCTGGTGTAGATATATTCTCCTTTCAGAGATGAAGAAGCTAACTGGTCCAAGGGAACAGAGGAAGTGGGTGGGGGCTCCAATGACCCCACTATTCTTTTTTCACTGCATTACAAGGCCTCTTTCTAGTAATAACATACCAACGAAAAACTTAAGGATTGACTTTGACTTTATTTATAAAAGTCTATTCAGAAAAGCTGGAAGAAATGTTAAGAATCAGAGTTGTATATCACCAAAAACTCTTATATAATAAATAATATCAGTTAACAAGGCTTAAACACTGTTTCTTGAGTATTGCAATAAGAATCTTACGTACGTTTTTCTCAATCCTGAACCCCAACAACTGATGAAGTGGGTACTATTACAACACTCATTTTACAGAAGAAAACTAGGATTCATGAGGAACTGATGGCCAGCGGAATGCTTTTCCAGCTTCTGAATGTTTCGGGAAATAATCTTTTAAAACTAAAGCTCACAAAACCTTGTAAAAACTTCATGCACCACTGCCAACTATCTTATGCACAGTACTTCAGCCTACAGCAGCCTGATGCAAGAGAAATCTAGTCCCTCCTTTTGGTCTGCTCCTTTCCATCTAGTATCAAATGGCATTTCTAAAGCAATAAAAATCGTTATTACGTAAACTTCAAAAGCAATACTCCTACATCTAGTTTAAAAAATGTATTTCAAAAGTAATACTAAGACCAAGAAATGAGAAAGAAGTCATTTTAACACAGGGCTTGCTAAAAGCCTGGAATGAATGAAGAAACAGTTTACTGCAACCTCCAATGGAGGAAGGGGGCAGGACTACAATAGTCATCACAACTTCAGACAAGCAAACCAGGAGAATGCTAAAAAGATGGGCATTAGGTAAATTAAGGGTGGGTGGGGCCCAGTTCACTCAGTGGCGGTCTCTAGATGACCCAAGAGGAAGGGAAAGAAATCCGTTGGAGGCCAGCACCTCGCTATGGGTGGGTGCTGTCTGGCTTCTCGGCAGAGCCTGAGGCTAGTGTGTCCTAGGCCCGGAAAAACTACCTTAAGGTTCCTGAGGCTCCGGCTGGAAAAGGGACTCAAGGAAGGGATCCCCAGGGGCCGACCGATCGTTTTGTGGGCAAACGTGGAGCCCAGAGAGAGCCAAGGAGATTCACTCTGCGGCCGACCGTGGAAGGGAAAGTGGGCGACAATGCAAGGAGGAAAGCTATGGCAGCAGGTCCGGCCTCCACGGGCTCTTGCTGGGCCCACTGGTTTTTGAGGCCTTGGAGACGTGGAGAAACCAAAGCCTCGTGCCCGTCCCCTCCCCCATCTCAGCCCCCCCCACCCCCACCCCGCCCCGGTCCTTTAGCAGCCTCCCTGGTTTTCCCTCCTCCCCCAGCTGAGGTACCCGGTCTCCTCGTTTCCACACGCGTTCTGTGGCGTGAACTCACCCGCCGCTGAGGAAAGAGTACTGTCTTCGCGGCCCTCTGAGCTTCAGGTTACGAGTGGGCTCCACCGGCTCAAGGTTTCTACGCGCCGCTCGTCCGCAGACTGGTTCCGCGAAGCGCCTACTCGCACAGGCCGCAAACACAGCCGCGCAGCGCGGGGAGCTTCTGGAGGGCTTCCTCTTGCCCGGCGTGCACTGCGGCCGGGGGTGTGGATAGGGGAATCATAGAGAAGGTAGAAGATAGATAGTCTTCACTGTTGGCTCTGAATCACCACGCTGAGGCGAATAGCCATAGAGAAGAGGCGCCTAGTGAGGACTAGAGAGGCTTGAACTGCAAATTACGACCCACCCTGCCATTTTTGATTGGATCCGATTTAATCTTATGACTACGCGACGCCATCTTGAGGTCAAGGTTCCGGCTATAGTCGTGGCGCGAGTGCTCTTTTAGGATTTCTCACCTTTTGTAATTTATGTTTCGGGAGTCAGAACCTAGTTCAGTGGTTCGTTGAGGTTCGATGGACTGAAACCTGGGCTCTACACAACATCTCCATAGAAACCCCCAAGCACTGATCTTTCTCTAAAAACAGCTATACTATATACCAAGAGATAACGAAAGCAGTGCTAGTTTTTCTTTTAAGAGCAAACTCACACGCAGAGTTTATGCTTGCTGATAGCACCAAAGAAGTGGCTGGAAGATGTTTGTGACTATCATTTGAGAACATGGATTCAGCAATTCTTCTGGGTTTTTCTGTGTATCAGGTGATAAATTCCTTTTTGTAATAAGTTTGCATTGAGTTTTCTATCCCTTCAACAGAAAAAATGCTAAATGATATACTTGCATATCACTTTTGGAGGCTAGGCAAAGCCATTTACCTGCAATAACAGCCAACATCTACAACTGGTTGACTATGAAGGTGGAACTCACAGGTTAAAAAAAAAAAAATGCAGATAAAAATTTCTGCTAGTAAGTGTTCCTCCACAGATCAAACCCATGTTGCTCAAGGATCAAGGGTAGTAACGGGTGCAAAAGAAATGGAATTGAAAAGGGGCAATTTTCCATGTAAAGTGATGACTATGCTTTGAGTGGTAAAGAAAAATTTCTCAACTTTGAAAAATAGGATTTGTTGAAACGTAATAATTGAAACATGCAAACTATTGGTAGCTACATTTAATCTAGTTTGGGGATCTGAGGAAGTAGTGGAAAGCTTCCAGGAAGAATTATCCTGAGTTCTGTTTTAACCAGGACTTCAGAGGGAGGAAAAATGAAAAATAAAATGTGTAAAATATTCCCCTTCATTAGTAATCACATAAATGCCACTAACACAGTAAGATACCGCTTTAAAGCCATTTCATTGGTTAAAATTAAAGTGTCTGGATAATACGAGGATGTAGAAAACCAGGGACACTTAGCCAGTACGGGTGGAAATGTGTATTGGTACAACCATTTTGGCATAATCTGGAGAAATGAAGCATGTTCTGTTTCTAGGACCCAGTGGTTCCACTAGTAGACTTATATGGGGAAAGCTTTAAATACATGCACCAGAACACATGTACATGGCACCATTGTTCATAAAGGAGAAAAATACTGCAAACTACTCAAATGTCTGACAAGAAAACAGATAAACATATTTTCAAAAGGTCACATAAGGAACTTAATACAGAAGTAGAATAAACTATATTTACACACAAGATAGTGAAGAAGGCAAGTGAGAAATATATAGATAGCATGATGCCATTATTATAAAGATCATAGATTGATATAATTAATAATATATTGTCTAAAGAAACATTGTATAGTAGTAAACCTGTATTTTTAAAGTACCAAAGGAATAATTAATAGAAAAAATAAGGTAATGGTTGCCTTTCAGAGTGACTATTTCCCTCATAGAGGGAGCAAAGATGAGGAGCCTCATCTTTGGAAAAAAACACATAGGTAGCCTCCATTGTTTTGGTAATGTTCTACTTAATAAGTCCAATTGAGAGGTTACTGGATTTTTGGTTATTATTACCCTTTATAATTTGCAAATGCATTACAACATTGTCAATGCATCAAATATCATAAAAAATTTTAAAGAAAAATAAATTCTGCAGGCCTCCCTCATGGTGCAGGCATTAAGTATTAGCACTATGAAGCTATTACCAGCCACTGCAGTACAAGTTCCATCCCTGCTAGGAAACTTCCCACATGACCCAGCAGACCTCTCCTGTCTTACCTACTGCTCCCCTCAGCAGTGTATTTCAGTCAGTCTGCCTGTTCTGCTCCTCATTCTGTCTCCGGCGAACCCTTTCACCCTCCACCCCACACCTCGGCCTACACCACACCTCTTGTATGCATAAATAATAAATATTTTAAAATAAATAAATAAATTCTGCAAACCCTCAATCCCTACTCTGCTTGGGATAGTGTGAGCTGCATTTTGCAAACCAATTATAAACCCAATAAGCTTTGTAGAATGGGTAAAAAAAAATTGTGCTATTATATCTATGTTACTTATAGAACATAATTTTATTTGCCATTAAAATTTTTCATAAATGGAATTACAGAGTAACTCAGCTTTCACTCATTAACAAGGTTAGGGTGGGTTTTTTTTTTTTATGTCAAATCAGATCTTAACTCAATTTAAAAACAGATCTGGGCCTCCCCGGTGGCGCAGCGGTTGAGCACTGCGCTGTGGAGTTGTCGACAGCGGCGATGCGAGTTCAACACCAGCCGGGGAGAATCCCACATGGTGCGGCAGACCTCTCCTGCCTCGCCTGCTGCTCCCTCAGCAGTGTACTTTTAATCTGCCTGTTCTGCTCCCCACTCTGTCTCTGGTGGACCCTCTTGCCGCCCCACGCCTCTGGCCTGTACCCCAGCTAGTATGTATAAATAAAATTTAAAAAAAATCTTAAAAAAAAAAAACAGATCTACCTCATTTTTTTTTTTTACCTCATTTTTAAAAGTATTACATTAGGGCCTCCCTGGTGGCGCGGCAGTTGAGTGCTGCGCTGTGGAGCTGTTGGCAGCGGCGATGTGAGTTCGACACCCGGCAGGGGAGAATCCCACATGCGCAGCAGACCTCTCCTGCCTCACCTGCTGCTCCCCTCAGCAGTGTGTTTCTGATCTGCCTGTTCTGCTCCCCACTCTGTTTCTGGTGAACCCTCTCGCCGCCCCACCCCTCTGGACTGTACCCCAGCTTGTATGTATAAATAAATAAATCTTTAAAAAAAATAAAATAAAAATAAAAGTACTACATTATATTCCATTATTTGGTTGTATCACAGTACTTGAGCTAGGAAACCTTCAAAAGCAAATAACAGACAACCCAACTCAGACTGGCTTAAACAGTAAGGAAAGTTATTGGCTCATCCAGCAGAAATAATAGATAGGCTTCCCTTCAAGGTTGGATGATCCAGAGGCTTGATAATTTTATCAAGAATAAGGTTTCTTCTGGCTTCCGTGGTGGCACAATGGGTTAAGCGCAGTACTATGAAGCTACTAAGAGCCACTGCCATCTGAATTCCATCCCCAGACAGGGAGAGTCCCACATGGCACAGCAGACCTCTCCTATCTCATCCGCTGCCCCCCTCAGCAGTGTGCTTCAGTAGATCTGCCTGTTCTGCTCCCCACTCTGTCTCTGGTGAATCCTCTTGCCACTCCCCACCTCTGGCCTGCACCCCAGCTTGTATGCATAAATAAGTAAATATTAAAAAAAAATAAGGTTTCTCCTGTTTTGTTTTGTTTTCCCAATCTCTCTGCTCTACCATCCACCATATGGGCCTCAATGTAATGTTGGCTTTCCTTATTGACATAGGATGACTACATAGAACCTGATTAATTTTTTATTCAGAAGAGAGTTGAAGTAGTTTTCAGAACTCAGAAGATCAGAGAAGAATTGACAGAAACTGCAGGAGCCTAAATTGAATCATGCACAAAAGAGAGTTTTTTATTCTTTCCTGAAACTATTATTGGCAAGATAGATGCAGTTACTCTTAGACAATCATGTCCATCCCTGGAGCTAAGGGTGTTGTCAACTTTCTCTGAAACTCAAGGTCTGCACTGGAGAAAAATAGATGTTTCAAGAAAATTAGAATTCTGTAGGAAGAATAGGGGAATGGACGTTAAGAAGGCAACTGTCATCCACTGTACACTTTATTTAATCATTACCTTCTTTATAGGTGCTTGTTTCCAATTCATATACATTTGCACAATCCACAATCACCAATTTGATATGTGTTTCCTTCAAAATACTTGTCCATAATTCTCTAGTACTGATATCTAGGAGTAAAAAGGCAAGGTGTAAGGGTATGCTAATTTCTAAATTTGAGTAGATACTATCAAATAGTGCTTCGAAAAGCACTAATATCTACAATAACATATCTATGGGGTTTTTCTGTAAAGCTTGATTGATTGATTGATTGATTGAAGAACTGGGGTAAGAGGATTTACCAGAGACAGAGCATGGAGCAGAGCAACTGGATCTATGAAATACACTGCTAAAAGGAGCAGCAGGAAAGTCAGGAGAGGTCTGCTGTGCCAAGTGGGTCAGCTCTCTGGCCTGGAACTCAGGCCGCAGTGGTAATAGCATGATAGTGCTGAGACTTAACCCATATGCCACCAGGGAGTCCACTACAAAAAGTTTAAACTTAAAATATATGTGCTACTCTAATGGGGACATTTAATATTTGATTTAATTTTAAATTTAACCTTTATTTCCCTGACTTCCCATAGTGGAGGTATCTTTTCCTATAACTTATTTTATGTTCCTAGAAACACTTCTGACCAAAACTAAGATAAATTCTCTTCCCTTAGCTTCTATATTCCAAACTCTTTGTATTATCACCACACTAACTTCTCCTTCTCAACTTCCTTAGGACCATCTTTTTCTGCTCAGGTCTTAAAATGTTGGTCTTCCTTAGGGTCCTATCCTAGGCTTTCCTTTCTTCTTACTCGAAGTGATTCTGCAGTTGATTCATCCACCGGCTATTGCCAGATCTATATTTATAGTCTGTTTTTTAAATATCTATAGTCTAGATCTCTTGAGTTCGCTTATGTCCAGCTGCCTACTGAGTACCTTCACTAAGATAATCCCTGGGCACTGCAGACCCAACATTGGCAAAACTATGCTCATCTGGTCTTCCACTTTTCCTTTTTTTTTTAAAGTGAAATTCTTATAAAATTCATCATCTTAATCATTTTTAAATGTACAATTCATTGGTTTCTAGTACATTCACAGTGTTGTACAATACTCACTACTAGTTTTAGAACAATTTCATCACCCCAAATAGAAACTCTGTACACATTAAGCAGTCAGTTACCCCCATTTTTTATTTATCCATCTTCACTTGATGAATACTTGGGTTGTTTCTACCATGAATAAAAGTATTGTGTACATTTGTATATAAATTTTTGTTTGAACGTGTGTTTACAATTCTCTTAGCTGTATCACCAGGAGTGGAATTGTAGATTCATAGGATACTTCCATATTTAAATTTGAAAGGAAATGCCAAAAACTGTCTTTCACAGTACCTGAACCAATTATATCCCATCTGCCAACACTTCTTATCCTGTTTTTTTTTTTTCTTGCTAATTATACCTTTCTTAGTGGGTATGAAGTAATATCTCATTGGTATTTTGAATTGCATTTCCATATGGCTAAAGAATGTTGATGTGGAACATCTTTTCATGTGCTTTTTGGCCATTTGTATATATTCTTGGAGAAATGTCTAAATCTTTTGTCCATTTTTAATGGATTGTTTGACTTTTTCTTAAGTTATAGAGATTTTTATGTATTCTGAATATTAGACCCTTACCAGATAGGTAGTTTGTGAATGTATTTTGTATTCTTAGGTTGTCTTTTCACTTGTGGGTTTGTCCTCTGATGCACAAAAGTTTTAAATCTGACGAAGTTCAATTTATCTTTTTTTTTTTTTTGCTTGTGTTTCCAATGTAATATTTAAGACAGTGTTGCTGAATCTAAGGTGCCCTATTCTTTTCAGGCTGATATAACAAATACCACATATGGGTAGCTTATAAAGAGCAGAAATTTATTGTTCACAGTTCTGGAAACTAGAATTCCCAGATAAGGTGCCATCAAGTCAGGTGGGTGCCCTCTTCCAGTTTGCAGATTTATTGTGTCCTCACAGGCAGAAGTGGCTAGAAACTTGGCGGAATCTCTATCATAACAGCAATAATCCCATCCATGAGGGTTATACCTTCATGACCAATCACACCCTAAAGTTCTCACCTACTAATATCACCTTTGGAGGTTAGAATTTCAACATAGGAATTTTGTGAGAAAAACAAATATTTAGTCCTTAGTGCAAAGTCATAAGGATTTATACCTTTACATTTTCTAAGAGTTTCATAGTTTTAGTTCTTACATTTAGGTTTTGGATTGATTTGTGTTAATGTTTGCATGACTTGTGATATAAGGGTCCAAATTCATTCTTTTGCATATGAATATCCAGTTATCCCAGCAACAGGTGTTGAAAGACTATTCTTTCGCCCACTAAAGATTTATTTATTTATTTATTTATTTATTTATTTATTTATTTATTTATAGAAGAACTGGAGTGTAAGCCAGAAATACAGGAGTAAGAGGATTTACCAGAGACAGAGCACGGAGCAGAACAGTCAGATCAACGGAAATACCACTGCTGAGGGGAGCAACGGGAGAGGCAGGAGAGATCTGCCCCACCATGTGGGAATCTCCCCAGCCGGGCGTCAAACTCCTGTCGCTGCTGCCAACAGCTCCACAACGCAGTGCTCAACTGGTGCGCCACCAGGGAGGCCCCTGAAAGGTGTTTTAGACTTGTGGCAGGCTTTCGGGCCCTGCTTTTGGGTGGACGTTTACCCACAAGGTGATGGGTGACATTGGGAGCTTGATTTAAAAACTGTATTCTGTTTTTTCTGTATTGCACACTAATTGTATAAAAGTTTCTTTCCACTAAAGGTTTTATGTTTTGTCTTGATGCGGCAATGGCAAAACCTATTTGGAGCGGGCAGGTTTGGGGGTTCTGGGGTGCCCCTCTCTCTGCCCTGCAACACCCTCAGCAGTGTAGTTCAGTATATCTGCCTGTTCTGTGCCTCACTCTGTCTCTGATGAATCCTCTCACCCTCAGCACCTCTGGTCTACACCCCAGCTCTTATATTCATAAATAAATAAATCTTTTGAAAATAAATAGATATTAGCTAGGACTTTTCATTGTGTCTTTATCAAGCAGAAGAAATATCTTCTATACCTAGTTCATTGAATGTTTCTATCATGGAATGTTTTTGGATTTTGTCAAAAATTTCCTATATCAATAGAGGTGATCATACACATTCCCTCTTTGTTGTATGAATATGCTATAATATATAGATTGGTTCTTGTCATAAGGGAAGACTCAAGTGTGTACAGAGGCATGGGGGTGAAGCAGTTCACCAGAGACAGGATAGAATGGAGAATAGAATAGAATAGAATAGAATAGAATAGAATAGAATAGAATAGAATAGATAAATTTGTTGAAATACACTGCTAAGAAGAGAAACAACATGAAAGACTACGACATACAAAGTGAGGCTCCAAGCTGTATTTATACTCCAGGCACCATTGACTGCTTAGGGTGACTAGTCTTGGGCGTGTCCTGGCTAATGATCTGAATTAGCATAAGGGAACATCAGCTTTTCTGATCACCAACTTAATGTCCTGGAGGGCAGCCCCAACCACTCCTTTTATCCAAAGGTTATCTGTTATCCGAACTTGGCTGCTGGACAAGAAATAGAGGCTTAGTTTTTAAATTTAGTAATGATACCACGACAGTTTTTAATATCTTGAACGGTCTTGCATTCCTGGGTGAAATTCTATATATTCATGGTGTATAATCCTTTGTATTATTGATACTGGGAAAATGAGGCCTTTCAAAATTGCCAAAGGCAGTGCCCCAATTGCTTACTGGTCACTATCTTGGTTCTGTACCCGTGCGCACATTTGTAAAACTACTCAGGTTTAGAGAACTAGAACAATGGGATTTATTTAGCAAAAAGGGAAAAGCAAAGAATTACTAAAGTTAACATATGGCCGTTTACCTTACTTAAAGCAATGTTCAGTCCTTTAAGTCCCAGAAAAGTAACAAAGGTGGCGTCTTCCCGCCACTGCTGATGTGGAGCTCCTCTTCCAAACAATAGGCCACGTTTTCAAAATGGCGTCTTCCTTCTGCCGATGCGCACCGATCAGACTGCAGGCCAGGTTCCAACTCACCAGGATGACACAGGACACAACTGGAAATGCTCCCAAAACTGCCGTGATGCCACAACACAGCATCAGGCCAACAACACTGCAAACAGCAGCTACAGCGGCCAGATGGCCCATCAGACTGCACTCACACATTTTAGGAAGGTGCCCGCTTCGGGCCTCTGCCTTCTTCCTTCGGCTGTAGTAAAGACAAAACCAGGAGCAGTTTCCGTCGCTCGGCTGCTTGCGAAGTCTCCAAAGTTGCTGGTCCCAAAGTCACTAAAGAGTCCCAAAACGCTCAATCTGAAACTCTATATCCCAGCGGCTCAAAAACTTCTGGCGTCTGATTTCCAAACTCCCAATCTTGGCGGCTACATTTTCTGCCACTGATTCCTCTATCCCTACATCATGACGACTCTACGTCCCCTTCTCCTTCAGTCCCTTTTATTTCTCATCAGACTCTCCACCCAAAACTGCAAACTTAGCATTTTCCCTGGGGCTATTCATTCTCATCAGCAAACCCCCTCCACGACCTCCCCCGGACTTTAGACTCAGCCCGATTACATTATTTTTTAATTAATAGACTTTGTATTTTATAACATCTTTTGGTTTACAGAAAAATTGAGAGGGAAGTGTCATGGTAGCTTTACTGTATTTAAAAACTAAGTCCTTGTTCCTTGCCCAGCAGGCAAGTTTGGGAGGTTTGAATGGATAAAGGGAGTGGCTGGGGCTGCCCTGGGAACATGGACCTTAAGCTGATGGACTGAAGAGCTGATGATCCTTTATGCTAATTCAGGTCATCAGTCCGGACACACCCAAGTCTAGTCACCCTAACCAGTCAATGATGCCTCAATTAAAACCTGTGTGCCCCAGCACCTCTTTCCTATCCCACTGCTCTTCACAGTGCATTTCAGTAAGTCCACCCATTTTGTTCTCCACCCTATCTTCGGTGAAATCTTTCACCCCCATCCCTCTGGCATACACCTGATTCTCCCCCATTACAGAGAGTACACTATTCACATTTTCCCTCTACTACCCAATTTCCCCATTATTGTCTTGCATGAGTGGGCTATATTTGTTACAACTTATTAACCAACATTCATACAGCATTATCAACCAAATATGATGTATACATTGGAGCTTACCCTTTGTGTCATACAGTTTTAATGCTCTCCACAAATGTATGTCATGTGTACACCATAATACTACAGCAAAAAACAAAATAATTACACTACACTAAAAAGCCCTGTGCTCCACATATTCCTCCATCATTCCCTCCCCCACAAAACCCTGGAAACCATAGACCTTTTTTTACTGTTTACATAGTTTTGCCTTTTTCAGACTATCCTATAGTTGAAATTACATAGTATGTAGGCTTTTCAGACTGGCCTGATTCACTCTTAGCAATATGCTTTTAAGGTTACTCCGTGTCTTTTTAAGGTTTGGTCGCTCATTTCTTTTTTAAAGACATCTTTCCACTTTTCTATTGTGACAAAATACATATAACTTAAAATTTACCATCTTATTAACTGTACAGTTTAGGGACTTTAAGAACATTCACATTGTTGTGCTATCACCACCATTCATCTCTCTTTACAGCAACAAAACTGAAGAGCTGTACCCATTAAACAATATCATTCTGTCCCACTATTCTACTTTCTGTCTCCAAAAATTTGATGATTCTAGGTACTTGCTTAAGTGTATTTGATGTAGGAGATATAACACAAAATAAGATTAGAACTAGACCCACACAAGGAAGTGGGGGTAGAAGAAATCAACATAACCATTAGCACAATCCCTAGGTGCCAGCTCCTAGGTTACAAAGCATAGGTAGGAGCTAGATGGCAGTCTAAGGGCAAAGATATGGAGATTCAGCCCATTGTAGAATCTCAGGTCTCTTTTCTAATTCTAGTTAGCCAGTAAACAGATAGCCATATTCAAAGATGAGCCCCTCCCAACTGAAAAAAGGCTATATCAGTGCCATCCATGCAAGAACTTGGGGCAGCCATTTTCTCTGCCCACCTGTGCCTATGCAGCTGCTTTCCTTTACCAACTCTGTCCCTCCGCAGGGCAGTGGCCTGCCTGTCTGCCCGTGACTTGCACCATGCAGGCTTCTCTTAGCAAATCTGCCTCCCTCAGCGGGGCAGCTCTTCCTGTCCACTTGTGTCCGTACAGCTGTCCTTTACTTCCTTGTCCTAATAAATCTGTTCTTTAAGTATAACTGAGTCTCTGTCTCGTGGAGAAACTTGTCACATGCTGCCGAAGGGAGCTCTGGTGAAACCTTTCCCAGAGTGAACCCAAGGACCCCGCTCCGCTCTCAAATCCATTGACTCTAAAACGACATCAGTAGCATATGTCAGATTTCTTTCTTTTAAGGCTGAATAACTTTTCAATGCATGTATGTACTACATTCTATTCTTCAGTTCCTCCATCAGTGGATATTTGGCTTGCTTCCATGTCATAGCTATCATGAATAAGGCTCTTTGAACAATTGCATACAAGTACCTCTTTGAGATGCTGCTTTCAACTATTTTTGGATTCCCAGAAGTGGGGTTGCTGGATCATATGATTATTATATTTTTAAATTTTTGAGGACTCTGCAAACTATTTCAAGCAGCTGCACCCTTTTACATTCTCATCAATAGAGCAAAAAGGTTCACGTTCTCCACATCCTCACCAGTACTTGTTTTCTGTTTTGTTTTTGTTTTTTTTACTACCTGCCACTCCATTGGATGTGAGGTGGTATCTCATGACTTTGATTTGTATTTTAGCAATGATTAGTGATTTGGAGTATCTTTTCATGTGCTTTTTGATTATTTATGTTCTTTGGAGAAATGGTTATTTAAGTCCTTTACTTTTATTTCTTTCATAAATAAAAATTGTATTCACTTAGAAGTATTCAGAATGTTAACAAAACAGCTGCAACTTTGTTTGCTTTGTTTTGTTTTCAATTACAGAGTGGTATTCAGTTAAACAGAGCAAACACTGAAGATGAAAAACTTCCATCCCCATATATAACTAATTTGTGCTGTGCACCAAGGAATTGCTTTCGATATCCTTGCCAATTTACAGCCCCAGTCCTGTACCAGACAAGGTTAGTGGTTATTAAAAATGCCACCAATAAGTGCAGCGCTGTGGAGCTTTCAGCAGCTGCGGCGTGAGTTAGATGTCCTGCTGGGGAGATTCCCACAAGGCACAGCAGACCTCTTTTGCCTTGCCTGCTGCTCCCCTCAGCAGTGTATTTCAGTTGATCTGATCTGCCTGTTCTGCTTCTGCTCCCCACTCTGTCTCTGATGAACCCTCTCACCGCCCCATACCTCTGGCCTGTACCCCAGCTTGTATGCATAAATAAAAATAAAAAAATCTTTAAAAATGCCACCAAGACAGGGCTATCTAAAGACACATTCGGTAGTGTGTAAACTACACACAAAGAGACACTGCTTAAAAATAAATATTACAAAGTCTGCCATTTCAATTTTTTTCTTTAAAAGGAGTGAGTTGTGTACAGGCGGTTAAATGCTTTATAGGCAAGTAAAAAAATTGTGTAGAAACAACTTATTCATTATCATCGTCTTCCTCTTCCTCTTCTTTCTTGTCTTTTTCTGTCTTTCTTCCATTTTTGGCCTCGTCAGGCTTCCCTTTGCTTGGTATGCAGCGATATCCTTTCATATTTTTCCTTCAACTTAGTGGCCATCTTTTCCATCTTTTCATAAGGCTGCTTGCATCTGCAGCAGTGTTATTCCACATCTCCCAGGATTTTTGCCACATCACCAATGGACAGACCAGGATGTTCTCCTTTGATTTGGGGGCCATGATCTGAACAAAATAGTTAAACATGGGCAAAGGAGACTAAGAAGCTGAGAGGCAAAATGCCATCATGTGCATTTTGCTGTGTAATCTTGCCGGGAGGAGCACAAGAAGAAGCACCCAGAAGCTTCAGTTAACTTCCCAGAGTTTTCTAAGCAGTGCTCAGAGAGGTGGAAGACTATGCCTGCTAAAGAGAAAGTGTGAGTCATGGCAAAGGCAGAGAAGGCCCATTAAAGAAACATGAAAACCTATATACCCGCTAAAGGGGAAACAAAAGAGTTCAATGATCCCTCCTAATACACCCAAGATGGCCCCTTTGGCCTCCCTCCTTCCTTCCTTCCTTCCTTCCTTCCTTCCTTCCTTCCTTCCTTCCTTCCTTCCTTCCTTCCTTCCTCCCTCCCTCCCTCCCTCCCTCCCTCCCTCCCTCCCTTCCTTCCTTCCTTCCTTCTTTCTTTCTTTCTTTTTTAAATTCACTGCTGAGGGTAGGAGTGGTCAAGACAAGAAAGGTTGCTGCTCCATGTGGAAAGCTCCCTGGCTGGGGCTAGAATGCAGGCTACAGTGATAGTTCTGAGACTTAACCCCTTGCACACCAGGGAGGCCCATGAATTTATAGTTCTACACATCTCCACTGCACATTAGAATCATTTAGGAACCATTAAATGCAAAGGAAAACAAAAACAAGAGATAGATGCTAGGCAGGACAAATCAGAATCTCTAGGAGTAGAGACTGAACAACGATCATTTAAAACAAAAAGCACAGAAAGACTTTAATGTGTAAACAGGGTTGAATACCATCGTGTGTCACTGCTCAGAGGCTCCAGTTTGGTCCACCAAATTTTAGTGTGTGTCAAAATCTCTATAGTATTTGTTAAACAAAGAGATTTTATTTACTTCAACTTCTCTCTCTATTGTAGAGCTTCAAGTGAGTTCATCAGTTTGCAGATTCAAGCAACACAGTTGTTTTAGCTTTGGTAAAAATAAAGGTACAAAAAAGAAAAAAAATTGAAGGGAGAATATTTGAATACTGCTTGAATTCATATGTCGAGCACAACTTTTAGTTTTGTATACAACTTTTGTATTCCACTCATGATATGTTCCACATGACTTTTCAGAGAAAAAGGTTTTAATTTGCTAAGGTCTACTTTTATTTATTTTTATAATTTTTAATTTTTTTAAAAAATTTATACATAAAAGCTGGGGTACAGTCCAGAGGGGTGGGGCGGCAAGAGGGTTCACCAGAGACAGAGTGGGGAGCAGAACAGGCAGATCAGAAATACACTGCTGAGGGGAGCAGCGGGCAAGGCAGGAGAGGTCTGTCGCACCACGTGGGATTCTGCCCGGCCAGGCGTCGAACTCGCGTTGCCGCTGCGGACAGCTCCACAGCGCAGTGCTCAACCGCTGCGCCACTGGGGAGGCCCATATAATTTTAAAATTTTTATTCATATCTTTTACATTATTGTGTATTCCCCACTTGATAAGGTCTCTTTTATCCATTTTCTCTTTTACTAGTTGTTTCCCTTAGTCTAGGTCCTCAAGATTTTCTCATTTGTTTTCTTCTAAAAGTTTTATAATATTACATCTAAAATATGATCAACTTTAAATTAAATTTTGTGTAAGGTATGATGTGTAGATTGAAATTAATTTTGGGGCTTATTTTTTGTTCAGTTGCTCCAGGTCCATCCTTCCTCTAGGAATTGCTTTTGCAATTGAAACTGTAATTGCCCAGATTGTTCAGTTATGTATGTCAAATACATTGATTTTATTAAGCAGTTTGATTTGTGATTTCTGACTTAAATATAATCTGATGAAATATATTATCATATTTAAAGAAAAACCATCAACCAAAAGTGGAATAAGTCAGTCATTTAAGTATAAAAGAAGCAAAGTCTTCATGGCAAAATACAGAATTGTATACAGTGGATATTTGTTCTTATTTTGTGGAACAACTGTCAATTTCTTTTCCTATTTAGAAGTAATCTCCCATTATGTCATTTCTCCCATTCGAGAAACTAAGAGAAAAGACCCTTCCTCTTTCTTCTCACTAATATTCAGGTTATAGCTAAGTGATGCCTGTGGGAAAATTAGATTCTCCTATCCAGGATTTTGAATCTTGAGAGCAAGACACGTAATTGCAAAGACAGTTTAGAGATTATTCATAGCAAAACTGCTGTATTGATTTTCTGTTGCTGCTATAACAAATTACCACCAAATTAGTGGCTTAAAATAATAAAAATTTTTAAAAATAACATCTAATATTTTATTTTTTTTATTTTTTTTTTTTTTAAAGATTCATTTTTTATTTATATATACAAGCTGGGGTACAGGCCAGAGGCGCGGGGCAGCGAGAGGGTTCACCAGAGACAGAGCGGGTAGCAGAACAGGCAGATCAGAAATACACTGCTGAGGGGAGCAGCGGGCAAGGCAGGAGAGGTCTGCCACGCCATGTGGGATTCTCCCCGGCCGGGCGTCGAACTCACGTCGCCGCTGCCGACAGCTCCACAGCGCAGGGCTTAACCGCTGCGCCACCGGGGAGGCCACATCTAATATTTTAGAGTTTTGCAAGTCAGAAGTTAGATATGTGATTCACTGGACTGAAATCAAGGATTTGGCAAGACTTTCTGAGACTGAAGAGAATGATGTTGATATGTCTTTTCTACCTTCTAGAGGTGTTCAGCATTCCTTAGCTCATAGACCAATTCCTACATCTGGAAAGCAAGACTCTGTGATTAGATTAGGACTGCCTCAATGGCCCAGGGTATTCTTCCCAGCTCAAGGTACTTAAACTAAATCACATGTAAAACATGATACATCTGCATGTTCTAGTAATCAGTATGTGGATATTGGTCTTGCCTGTCACCAGGTACTTGCCATCGGTGGTGGCAGTGGCACAGAGAGAACAGTGCAAAAGAGGTTCAGTGGAGACAAGGATGGCGTCCCACCCTGAGAATGTAGTCGTGAACCTGTCTAACTGCCTCCCTAGTTCCTCACCAGTTTTGAGACAGGTTTATCAATCTTTTTCACAATTCTAAGATACCTAATAACCTTCCAATGTATTACCTTCTTAAATTATACAAAGTGTATTTCTGATCTCTGTATTCGTGGAAAGCCATGCAATGTCAAGGAGAAAAGTAACTACAGGAATTCAATTCTGTGGGCAGACCTTTTCTAGCAGAAAGTCTATACACGTTACCCTTTTATCACAAATATTCAAGAGATCTGATTACTTTCTGCTGGTTTTGAGTCTATACTCACCAAACCACCTTTTCAGTAGGTTTTTTCTGGGAACAAACAAGTTAACTGTTACCGTTGAATGTTTCAATCTGGGTGAGATAACATTTAATTGTAAACTACTGAATTGGCATTCTTGTTCTGGTAAGCTTGGTTATTGTGTGTCTACCACTAAGAGATGGATCCACTTTAAAGTGGGTGATAAAATCAAATTTCTGTCCCTGCAAAACTGAAGGTTGGAGGTTGGATCGTGGGCGCTGGCAGTTTATCAAAAAAAAAAAAAAAAAAAAGAATACCATTTTTTAGTACTATTTGGGAAAATGGCTTAGCTTAGTCTGCGCCGGATACCAGGATGTAGCGACAGGAATTTAGGAGCATTTTAATTAAAGACCAGTTAAAGACCAGTTATATGTGTGTGTCTGTTTCTACTGAGGACTCCAATTAAGGAAAAGTGAGATGGGAAATTGAAGGAAACAAATGGCTTCTGCTTGTTTTGTATCTTTTGTTATGGTTAAATAATATTAAAACCTTTAAAAGGCTGTGCTGAATAACTTAAGGAAATGATCTTATTAAGTCCAGGGCTTGATTTGTTTATTTTGTAGAATCTACTTGCATGGCACTTTTTACTTTTCCTTCTTTTGTCCGAATTAAAAATTTTAGTTTTATTTTTCATGGTGTGTTATAGAATACAAATAGAAGAGCCTAAAAGACACATACATGGTTTAAAGGAAAATTATCAAGTGAAGATTAGTGCAAACTACCTCTTGGGCTGAGTCAGTGCTGCCAATGCCCAGAAGCCCACCCTGTACGTCAGTCATATTCATTCCCTTAGTGAAACCACTACCTTAACTACACCTTTTTTGTAATACAGTTCAGAATATGGCAAACCAGTCATCCTGCTAAAAACAAGGAAAAATGTTGTAAAATACTGGAGTCAACAAGAGGATGATTAATTATCAGGTCAAAATCTATATGAAAGCAAGAGACAGACAAGGTACAGCAATGATGCTCCTTTTACCTTAAGAAATGGACCTTACTACTGGGAACTGAAGCTTGGTTTTTCTAGGCTTCGTGGGAGAAGTGAGATCGAAGACAAAGTCCAGGATTTGGAAGAAGCTTCTAAAGTTCCTCCTTGTATAATCAAAAGCAAATCCTCTCTATAGGAATGAACTTTTTCTAGATTTCAAAGAATTCCCACAAATATTTTCTGAGAATGCAATTCACAGTTTTTTACAAAGCACACAAAGAATGAGCAAAATCAACTGATAACAGAAACAGATCCAACAATTTTAATTGCCTGTTAAAAGAAATAAAAGTAAACTAGCTTTTTTTTCCAGAACAAGTGTGCTATTATACATACACAGTAAAAAATTTCTTTCTTTAATTTTTATTTTTTTAAAAAAAAATTTAATTATTTATGCATACAAGCTGGGGTACAGGCCAAAGGCATGGGATGGTGAGAGGGTTCACCAGAGACAGAGTGGGGAGCAGAACAGGCAGATCCATGGAAATACACTGCTGAGGGGAGCAGCGGGCCAGGCAGGAGAGGTCTGCTGCACCATGTGTGGAAATCTCCCCAGCCGGGTGTTGAACTAGTGTCCACTAGGTCCACTAGGGTGGACCCCAGGAAAAAGGGTGTGTCCCAGGTTCCCTGTCCCACCCAAGGTAGGGTGGAACTGAGCAGGATATAAGAAGCTGGAGAAGAGAGACAGAACACACACAGAGGACACACAGAAGACAGGAAGAGAAGGAAGAAGAATGGAGAGCCAGAAGAGGCCCAAGGAGCAGAGAGACTTGTAAAGAAGCTGCACTGGCCTGGACTGATTGAAATAGATGTGGGTGAGAGACCCGTGGGGAAGTTAACAATGGCTATGTTGATTTTGGTTTTGATTTTGTTCTGTTCCTCTCAGAATTGTCTGGCTGTTTCTGACCCTTATGTGTGGGTCCCTGCCAAAAGCTGTTCTAGACTTGTGGCAGGTTTTCGAGACTTGCTTTGGGGCAATCCTGTTTGGGTGGACTTTTGCCCACGAGGAGTTGGATAACATTGGGTGCTTGGCTTAGAAAATATATTGTCTGGGCCTCCCTGGTGGCGAAGAGGTTGAGCGCTGCGCTGTGGAGGCGCATGATGCGAGTTCGGCGCCCAGCCGGGGAGAATCTCACATGGTGCGGCAGACCTCTCCTGCCTCGCCCCGCTGCTCCCCTCAGCAGTGTATTTCTGATCTGCCTGTTCTGCTCCCCACTCTGTCTCTGGTGAATCCTCTCGCCGCCCTGCACCTCTGGCCTGTACCCCAGCTTGTATGTATAAATAAATAAATATTTAAAAAAAATATTGTCTTCTCTGTCTTTTCTAATTGTATTAAAGTTTCTTTCCCAAAAGGTCCTATTATATGTTTTGTATCGATGCGGCGGATGGCAGAACCCATTTAGAACAGGGTAGGTCTGGGGTTTCAGGGATGCCTCTCCTGCCCTGTAACAGCGTCACCACTGCCAACAGCTCCACAGCCACCAAGGACACCCCAAAAAATTACTTTTTTAGAAAAAGATTTATTTATTTTTATTTATGCATACAAGACCTGGGCCATAGGCCAGAGCTGAGGGTGGGTGGGAGGATTCACCAGAGCAGAGTGGGAAGCAGAACAGGTAGATCTACTGAAATACACTGCTGAGGGAGAAGCTGCAAGACAGGAAAGGTCTGCACCATATGGGTTAGCTCCCTGGCCAGTGACTGAACTAAGGCCCTCCTGCTGCAGTGGCTGGGGATAGCTTGGTAGTACTGAGACTTAACCCCTTGCGCCACCACAGAGGCCCATAAAAAATTTCAGAAGTACCAATATGTTTAAATGAAGACTCTTTCTTATCAGTTATACACCTTGAAGGCAATTACTTTATTCAACTTTAGGGATTATTATGACTTTTGGTAAAATAACAAAATTCACAATTTTAGAGATCTAATTGGCTCTATTAAGCCAATTGGGCATTATCCTGTTCAGATACTGCAACCATTCACACAAAAAGAATGATATTTATAGAGAGAAAGAGGGTGGGACAAGGTTATTAGCCAAAAAAAAAAAAAAAAGTTTATTTTAGGTAAAACCATTTTCCCTTAGGGGAAGGCAGGAGGGTCTTATTCCCTTATGCAATATCTCACTGGGGCTGATTAGGAAATTCCAGATTGACTTGTTTAGGATTACACTTGGGAGAAGTCTGGGTAAGGGTTTATGAAGGACTCCATTTGGGGACTGCTTTTTCTACTATCAATACTTCAAAAATATAATTTAAAATGGACATCATTGTCTTTAAAAGGGGTAAAATACCATTTTGTTCCTAGGACATATTAATATCCTCATTTTATAAAGAGGGGTATGAAGCAAATTTTTTAAGTTGCAAAAATTATAGTGTGGTCTTGGGAACAAAATACTCTAGGGAAATTTTGTGACATTTAATCATTTTAAGAACCTAGCTCAAGACATGTTATCTTAATTTCCCTTCTAAAACCTCTACTTTCCTTCCCTTCGACCTCCCCTTTATAACTTTAGAGTTCTATAGACAGCTTATTTCTCAATATCATTGGTTGTGGTCTGGCATAAGAAAAAATAAATTGTAGGCCATGTTGTGCAGTTAGTCTAACTGTTGGTTGTTTGTTCAGTCTCAAAAAATAATTTTTTGCAATATAACATTATATACAATGTAATATTAAGTGGAAATAAGTCTCAAACTTAGTTAAACAAAGTTTATAAGATAATCAAAGTGAGGACTGAATCCAGGGAAAGAATCTACAGATTTTGTAACAGGATGATCCCCAGGAAAGGGGGAGTTTCCAGGTTCCTCACCCCACTGAAGGGAGGGTGGAGCCGAGCAGGGAGGAGAAGAAGCTGGAGAGGAGACTGAAGGGAAAAGGGAGGATGGAGAGTCAGAGGAGTCCTGGAGGAGGCACATGGAGCAGAAGGTCATGTGAAGAAACTGCTTTTGTAACAGGGTGGTCCCCAGGAAAAGGGGAGGTTCCAGGTTCTCTGCCCCACCCAAGGGAGGGTGGAGCTGAGCAGGAGAGATAAGAAGCTGGAGAAGAGAGAGAATGGAGACTGGAGAAAGAAGGAAGCTGGATGGAGAGCCAGAAGAGGCACAAGGAGCAGAGAGACATGTGAAGAAGCTGCACTGGCCTGGACTCATTGAAACAGAGGTGGGTGAGAGACCCATGGGGAGGTTGACTATAGCAATGTTGATCTTGGTTCTGATTTTGCTCTTTAACTTCCAGAACTGCCTGGTTGTTTCTAATCCTTTTCTATGGGTCCTTGCTGAAAGGTATTTTAGACTTGTGGCAGGCTTTTGGCACTGTTTTGAGCCAATCCCATTTGGGTGGACTTTTACCCACAAGGTGATGGATAACATTGGGTGCTTGATTTAAAAACTATATTCTGGAGCCTCCCTGATGGTGCAGTGGGTTAAGACTTAGCACTAGGAAGCTATCAGCACCCATTGCAGCAGGAGTTCGACCCCTGGCCAGGGAGCTTCCCACATGGTGCAGCAGACCTCTCCTGCCTCGCCCGCTGCTCCCCTCAGCAGTGTTTCTCAGTCACTCTGCCTGTTCTGCTTCCCCACTCTATCTGGTGAATCCTCTCACCACCCCACACCTCTGGCCTACACCCCAGTTCTCGTATGCATAAATAAATATTTAAAGTTTCTTTCCACTAAAGATCTCATATGTTTTGTTTTGATCTGGCGGATGCCAGAACCTATTGGGAGCAGGCAGGTTTGGGGGTTGTGGGGTGCTTTTTTCCCCTCCCTGTAACATTTTGCTTCTTGATCCTGCGCTGGTTGAAACATATGTGGGTGAGAGACCTGTGGGGAGGTTAACAATGGCAGCTTTTATCTTGATTTTGATTTTTTTCTTTTCCAACTGTTATAGGGCAACCCCGATATACAATGGGATGCCTGACTGTGGGTTCTCACCCGTGCACTTAAAAGGACTTATAATAAGAACAATTGCAGGCACTCACAAAAAGGTTAATAAAAGGTTTATTTACAAAAAGGGAAGGGAAATAAAAAATGAATAACTCAGGGACAAAAGAGAAAAAGAGAGAGAGATATATCTCCAAATACATCCTACCAGATCCGAAGAGCTGGAAACCCCCAATGGCACGCTGTAGCCGGGCGAGAAGCAAGAGACCCCCAAGGTCCAAAACTCTCTCTTTATATAGCCAACATGTCTGCTTAACTCCACCCCTCAGTTCCCAGTAATCCTCTCTTCTGGATGATAATGGAATTAAGGGATTAGTAGCCCTTAGTGTCTTGGATCTCTTTGGTCTGAGGTGGGGTCCATAAACCTTCCTGTGGGGTTTGTTGCAGACGTCCTTTTTCCCCCCAACACTCCCAGACTTGCCTGGCTGTTTCTGACTCTTTTCTGTGAGTCCCCACCTGAAAGTATTTAGACTTGTGGCAGACTTTCTGGCTTTGCTTTGGGCCAACCCTGTTTGGCTGGACATTTACCTATGAGGGGATGGATAACTTTGAGTGCTTGATTTGGAAACTTTATTCTTTCCCATTCTTCCCCTTTTCTGTATTGCACACTAATTGTATTAAATTTCCTTTCTGTTGCAGGTCTTAACACACTAGCGTATGTTTTGTCTTGATGTGGCAGATGGCAGAACATATTTAGAGCAGGTTTGGGGGTTCTAGGGTGCCCCTCTCCCTGCCCTGTAACAATTTTACTTGGCAAGAACTGTTTTAATAGACACAAATTTCAATTTTGTTTATTTTATTTTTTTTAATATTTTATTTATTTATGCATACAAACTGGGGTACAGCCCAAGGGAATGGGGTGGCGAGAGGGTTCACTAGAGACAGAGTGGGGAGCAGAACAGGCAGATCCACGGAAACACACTGCTGAGGGGAGCAGCAGGTGAGGCAGGAGAGATCTGTTGCGCCACGTGGGAATCTCCCTGGCTGGGTGACAAACTCTCGTCACTGCTGTGGACAGCTCCACAGTGCAGTGCTCAACCGCTGAGTCACCAGGGAGGCTCTCAATTTAGTCTATATAGATGGTTATAGTGAGTCACTGATATGAAAATGTGATTATTCTTGACAGGGGGCTTTGGTTCTAAGCTGTCCCGCCTAAAGATGTGTTGGTTCTACCTATGCAATGCAATAGAAGATTTAATATCTCCCTGTCTATAGAATGTACTGTAGAGATACAAAGGCTAGATACCTAGTGTTAAATCTTTATCAAGCTTCATGGTCAACAGTGGCTGGGCGGGGGTGTGTGTGTGAAAAGACTGACTTTGTCCACATGCATCAGATTTTGTATAGTTGTTTGAGACTTCAAGTATGTGCAGCTGACCTTGCTCTGGCAGCTAGAGCACTGAGGGGTCCATTTGTTACAGGGCAGGGAGAGGGACACCCCCGAATCCCCAAAACTGCCCGTTCTAAATAGGTTCTGCCATCTGGCGCATCAATACAAAACATATAAGACCTTTTGTGGAAACAAACTTTATTTTATTTATTTATTTAATTTTTTTTTGAAGATTTCATTTATGCATACAAGCTGGGGTACAGGCCAGAGGCGTGGGGTGGCAAGAGGGTTCATCAGAGACAGAGTGGGGAGCAGAACAAGCAGATCAGAAATACACTGCTGAGGGGAGCAGCGGGCGAGGCAGGAGAGGTCTGCTGCACCATGTGGGTATCTCCCTGGCCGGGTGTCGAACTTGCGTCGCCGCTGCCAACAGCTCCACAACGCAGCGCTTAACTGCTGCGCCACCAGGGAGGCCCTGTGGAAACAAACTTTAATACAAGAGATAAAGAATATAGTTTCTAAATCAAGCACCCAATGTTACCCCTCACCTCGTGGGTAAAAGTCCACCCAAATGGGATTGGCCCAAAGCAAGGCCTGAAAGCCTGCCACAAGTTTAAAACACCTTTTGGCAGGAAACAATAGAAAAGGGTCAGAAACAGCCAGACAATTCTGGGAGGAACTAAAACACCTTTCAGCAGGGACCCATAGAAAAGGATCAGAAGCAGCCAGACAATTCTGGAAGTTAAAGAGCAAAATCACGGCCTCCCCGGTGGCGCAGTGGCGCTGTGCTGTGGAGCTGTAGGCAGCAGCGATGCGAGTTCGACGCCCGGCTAGGGAGAATCCCACATGGCGTGGCAGACCTCTCCTGCCTTGCCCGCTGCTCCCCTCAGCAGTGTATTTCTGATCTGCCTGTTCTGCTACCCGCTCTGTCTCTGGTGAACCCTCTTGCCGCCCCATGCCTCTGGCCTGCACCCCAGCTTGTATGTATAAATAAAAAATAAATCTTTAAAAAAAAAAATAAAAAAAAATAAAGAGCAAAATCAGAACCAAGATCAACATTGCTATAGTCAACCTCCCATGGGTCTCTCACCCACATCCATTTCAATGAGTCCAGGCCAATGCAGCTTTTTTACATGTCTCTCTGCTCCTTGTGCCTCTTCTGGCTCTCCATCCTTCTTCCTTCTTTCTTCTATCTCTTCTCCCCTGTGTCTTGTGCCCTCTTCTGGCTTCTCTAGCTTCTTATATCTCCTGCTCAGCTCCACCCTCTTTTGGGTGGGGCGGGGAACCTGGAACACACCCTTTTTCTGGGGACCACCCTGTTACACTTTTTCTAAAGCACATTTTTTTTATAGTTTATTATGCCCTCAGACAATATTCCTTCACTATTGTGTAGATTTGGTGTAATTATATGGTCTAATTACCACGTATCACATGCTAAAAGAGTGTCTTATTTTCAGTGGTGGCAATTGGAGCCCTGGACTATAGTTCTTCTAGCACGATAATTTGCTGTGTGACCTTGCCAAATCAATTTAGTTTTGTCTCCTGGGTTAACAATTATCAAGAGAGAATCATAGGATGTTAGAATTGTCAAGGACCTCAGAGATTACATAGCACAGTTCGTTTGTTTTTTTCCCACTTCATGGAGAGGCTGAGCGACATACCCAAATTGCTTTCTAGAACAAGCACCCAGTCTTTAGCATCTCAGATCAGTGCTCTTTACATTACATCAGGCTTTCTTTCAGCATTGTTTCAAGAAGCAAACAACAAAAAGTGAAAGCACTAAACAAACATAAGGTCATTTGCAAACAGTCAGATAACAGTGTTAACCATTAGCCTATGCTTTTTTTCTTAAATATTAATTTTTTTTAAAAGAGGCTTGGAAGCTTTTTTTTTTTTAAAGATTTGTTTATTTTTGCATACAAGCTGGGGTGCAGGCCAGAGGTGTGGGGCGGTGAGAGGGTTCACCAGAGACAGAGTGGGGAGCAGAACAGGCAGATCCACCGAAATACACTGCTGAGGGGAGCAGCGGGGCGAGGCAGGATAGGTCTGCTGCAACATGTGGGAATCTCCCCTGCCAGGCATTGATGCCCACTGCAGCTGCCTACAGCTCCACAGTGCTGTTGTGCCACCAGGGAGGCTCTTAAATATTTATTTATGCGTATAAACTGGGATGAAGGCCAGAGGTGAGTGGGGGCTGGGAGGGCGGTGAGAGGATTAACCAGAGACACAGTGGTGAGCAGAACAGGCAGATCTACTGAAATACACTGCTGAGGGGAGCAGTGGTCAAGACAGGAGAGGTCTGTTATGCCATGTGGCAAGCTCCCAGGCCGGGGATTGACCTCGTGCTCTAGTGGCTCTGAACAGCTTCATAGTGCCACGACTTAACCTGCTGCACCACCAGGGAGGCCCCATAAGCCTACACTTAAGAGCTATCTGAAAATGTATCCTCTCTAACTGAAAGGTGATCTAAAATTCAGAAGTTCTGAAACTATGTAAAAAAAAAAAAATCAGAAAAAATAATAGAAATTAATGGTTTCAGGGCACTCTTGGAAAACAAAATTCCCACAAGAGTACTTACATTCTGTTACCAATTCTTTCTGACCTTTTCCAAGTTTACGTAAGGTAGAAATTGTCTGTTTTTACACATTTCTGAAGGGTTCACGTGCAGTAAGGGTTACTTAATAGAATTATTTGCCTTGTCTATACCACACAAGACGATCAGTTTTCTAACTTAGCATCATTCCATCTCGGGCCACTACCAAAAACAAGGCGTTGAAACCTGACCGAAAACAAAAACCAAAACAACAACAACAACAACAAAACCCCAAAAACCCACACTAAAGGCAAAAACTCCAAGTACCGAAATGCTCGATGGCCTGTGACCAATGCCTCCTCTCAAGAACAGCCTCTTCTTTACTGGGAGTTGTAGTCATCCAGTGCCTTCATTTTCAGAATGTGGGGGGAGGAAGTGCCTCTAGGGAACTACACTTCCCAGAAAGCTGTGCGCTCCCTTCTCCACCCTCGCAGGAGTCGGGCTCCACCCACTCGGTTCCTCCCTCTCTGGGCTGCACCTCTCACGCCTTCCTGTTAGTCCGAGCTGGGAGAAGTTCACTCTGATCAGCTGATCCCAACTGACAACAGGAAAGGAGGAAGCCGGCGAGGCAACGAAAAAGGGGGGGGCGGAGATGGAGATGAGGATGGATCCACCGGTGCCCTGAGGGACAGCCCCTCGCCTCCAGCGGCGCCCCGACTGTTCCACTACGCGCCTTCGTTTGGTGGGGTCCCCGGGCCGCCGCGGGCTGGGAGGGAAGGGCACGGCCCTGCGCCGGGCGAACGATAGTCCTGGAGCTCCGACTGCCCCCGGGAGGAAGGGGGGGCTGGTGAGGCTGCGGTGGGGGTGGGGTGGTATAAACAATGGATTCGTCTCCGGCCTCTAGCAGCGTGGGGGGTTTTTGGGGAGACCTTCTTTGTTCTTAGGCTTGCTCCTGTCCCTCGGAGGTGGTGGTTTTGCCCGGGAGGAAGGGAGGGTGAGGAATCTCCGGCTGGAGAGAGGGGGCCCAAGTGGGCAGATTGTTTGGCCTGGCGTGTGGTGAGGTGTGTTTGAGGGTGGATTTTGTATTTTTCTCAGTAGTGACAAGATTTGATTTTTGTTTCTGTTTTGGGGGCTGGTTGGGCACGTTTGAGGTTAGGCTGTAAGTAAGGTCTCCTAGTCACTCCCTTTGCCTTCGCCTTCCTTGTTTATCCAGAAATAAGACTGATAGACTGATTACTGTAGAGGATAAGTCTCTTGAAAGGAGGGCATTGCGTTTTGTTAGGGCGTTAGGATGGGGGTCAAGGCTAAGGTGAGTTAGAAATACATTGTAGAAGTGGAAAAAAAAAAAGCCCCCTTTCCTGCCCCAGTTATCTTTTTTCTTTTGGAATTATTTTTAAGTTAGTGTTTGAGTGACAGAAGAATGATTTAACTCAATGCAGGCCTGGCTCTGCAGCGGGCCATAGTGGAGGAATTCTATCTCCTGTTGCCCCTTTTTTTTTTTTTTTTTTGCAGTTACACAGAGGACAAAAAGAAGTATAGTGATTGTTTTAAACAAATAATAGTGACTCCAGGTTTATTTAATAGGCATCTGTCTAGAGTTCAAACCATCCAATCGCAAGGGTGAAAAGATCTGCTCAGGACTTTGAGGGGCTAAGGTTTGCTGTTACTATTTTTTCTTTAGTTTTTTAGGGTTGCTTCTCCAAGGACTTTTGCTCAGTGATTTTGATTCTGAATTTAATAACTGAATGTACAGAAATTTTCAATCTGGAAAATGAAGCAGTAAAGTCCCTTAAATGCCTTGGGCCAAGAGGTGGTGTTTGTTTTCAAATGGGGGAGAGTGATTTTTGATTTTTGAGAAGAAATTTCTAGTAGTGGAATGAGCCAGTGTAAGTTTTGCAATCAAGAATGAGACTTCTCTCAGGAGTTTTGGTCTCATATTTAATCACAATATTATTATTTTTTTCAAGGTGCATTTCTGTTTTTAGGTGAGTGAAATCCTTTTCCTTCCTTATTCTAGGTCTCCCCTGAAATACTCAATTGAGATTGGAATATATTTAAATGCTCCTGACCACTCTTCCTTATCAAACTTTGTGACTGAATCCCAACACATGAGCTCCACCTCAGTGAATCCACCAGACCTCAGATAGCCATAAAAGACCCTTTTAAGTAAATTTTGACCACATATTTGCCTGCACTTTATGGAGGGTGAATCCATCAAACCAGACCAACGTTGCTGCTGATACAGGTTTCTTGGAGGCAGAACACTAGAAACACAAACTTTGGTAATTGTGTGAATTCTAATAGGACACTGAGTTTTTTTTTTTTTTTTTTTTTAATAAGATCTTCAGCACCTCTAGGAAGTTCTGTGTGGTCTTCAGACTCAAAGCCTTTGTCTTCACTCTTGGGCAAAGTTCAGTGACCGTTATTTGGTAGGTGATTTCCTTACCAATCTGAGTATGAGTGCCCAGACTTCCCCAGCAGAGAAGAGCCTGAATCCAGGGCTGATGTGCCAGGAAAGTTATGCTTGCAGTGGGACTGACGAAGCTGTCTTTGAGTGTGATGAGTGTTGCAGTCTGCAGTGTCTCCGCTGTGAGGAAGAGCTCCATAGGCAGGAGCGTCTGAGAAACCATGAGCGGATAAGACTCAAACCTGGCCACATTCCATATTGTGACCCCTGCAAAGGCCCCAATGGGCATTCACCGGGTGTTAGGCAGAGGGCAGCCGTGAGGTGCCAGACCTGTAAAATCAACTTGTGCCTGGAGTGCCAGAAGAGGACTCATTCTGGGGGTAACAAGAGGAGACACCCTGTTACTGTGTATCATGTCACTAAGGTCCAGGAGTTACTGGAAGAAGAGGAGATGGATGAGGAGACCAAGAGGAAGAAAATGACAGAGAAGGTTGTGAGTTTCCTCCTAGTAGATGAAAATGAAGAAATTCAGGTAAGCACTTGGGTAGCCTGGGATTCACGTGGTCGTGGAGCAGGTCTGTTCTTGGAATGTAGCTCTTAAAAGGAAAGTCCAGGAGGAACTCACAGCTTCATCATTATCCCCAAGACCGCTGAAAGCTTAGGTTGTATGGAGTCAGTTTTAGTTAGTTACAGGCTGCATGCCCTTTGGCTGAACTATTGATATTTTACTTCTCTGAGCCTTAGTTTTCTCATTAATAAATTGGGGACCGTGTCTACTGCATTGAGTTGTTGTGAGCATGAAATACAGTGTTCGTATAGCCTGTTGGGAGGTAAATGCTCAGTATATGATGGCTGTTCTTATTAGGATTATTTGGAAGAACTGGTTTAGAGCAGTTTTCTGAGCGAGCACTTTGGCAAGGTCTGAATAAATGTGAGTGATAAAGGACTGTGCATGTGCAGGAAAACACTGACAGTGGATCCTTTGGGAGTGCTAGGCATTAGGTCATAAATCTGCTGTCTCCATTTAAAAAGATAAGTATTTTATTTTATTTTTTTAAAGATATATTTATTTATACATACAAGCTGGGGTACAGGCCAGAGGCGTGGGGCGGTTCATCAGAGACAAAGTGGGGAGCAGAACAGGCAGATCAGAAATACACTGCTGAGGGGAGCAGCGGGCGAGGCAGGAGAGGTCTGCCGCACCATGTGGGATTCTTCCCTGCTGGCCGTCAAACTCTCATCGCGTGCTGCCCACAGCTCCACAGCGCAGCGCTCAACCGCTGTGCCACCAGGGAGGCCCTAAAGAGATAAGTCTTTAAAAGTGGCTTTTGATTAGGATAGTATACTTTTCAGATGACTTCTTATTTTCATTGATAGGCGTCTGATCAGTAGAAGTCAGTTAAGGCATCTGGGATAAAGACGGACCAGGGCATATTTGACTTGATTCTGTGTTGGGGACAGGGTAGTGTTAGGTAAGAGTAAGCTGTGTGACAGGGATGTTGGGGAAGGGGTAGTATAATGTTTTTACTTTCTGGGAGGTAGTATAATGTCTACAGTTTCCATTAAAGGTTGCTTGAATTCACATCCTGACTTCAACACTATATTACATGTTATTTAAACCCAGTGCCTCAGTTTCACTTGCCCTTCATAGTAGTTGAGAA
This sequence comes from Scalopus aquaticus, assembly GCA_004024925.1. NCBI lineage: Eukaryota > Metazoa > Chordata > Mammalia > Eulipotyphla > Talpidae > Scalopus > Scalopus aquaticus. The sequence goes on along the minus strand of PVIJ01000703.1, from coordinate 204,996 downwards.
GATTCAGAGAGATTACTAATGGAAAGGACCTATCACAGGACCCTGCCCATAGTGTCCACTACCAGTCTATTGTTTTTGTGGGCATCAAGGGCCATTTGTGATTCAGTATTTTTAGCAGTGATTAGTCAAGTTCCACATCAGAGGAGTATCTATGTAAGTTACTGTTTGAAAAACTTCCCCAGTTACCCACTAAATGTCTTTCATGTCTGTCCTTTACCTACTTGGATGAGCTTATGAAAATGCATTACCTGATTCCAGTGTACTCCCATTGTCAGCTAAATGCTTTGCTAACACAGACCTTTCTTTATTGACCAAGAGGAAGAGTGACCCAGATCCCATTCTGCCTCCCTTGTTAGAAATTATGTCTTCATTGTGGATTATGCTCTAACCAGGTGACAGCGTGGACTAAACATTTTATAAATGGAACAATTGGTTTTGGATGATTCTTATTGGCTTTGCCAACGATTTTCTTTAATGTCAGCCTTCGGAAAGTCATATTTTGGACTGCTGTCAGTTTCATAAAAGGAGAGGAAGATTTGGGATGAAGCATTGACCCTCATGAATATTGTGTTGGTACTAAAAAAATTTTTGAGGGAAGGAGGATGCTTGTTTCCTTTTTTCCCTTAGTATAGAATTAGGAAAATATAAGGAAATATAAGAGGACAAATCCACCTACTAAGATAACATTTGTCTATGTTTTTTTTTTCTTGTGTAGTATGTATATAATTTAGTTGTTTGTAAAGACTCCTTATGTTTTTCTTCTCTTCATAAACATTGACCACTTCCCAGGATAACAGTTTAATAATTGCAAACAATTGGTTGGGACTAGTGAATTGGGATCTTAGCATGTCTTGTATCAGGTTTAAAGTAGACACATTGTCAGGGCATAAATACTTGCCGAATAATTGCTGAAGTCACAATTCAACTTCAGTTTTTAAAAAAATGGCTGTCAGAAAAATGGTATTATAGGGCTTGCAATGGCTGGAGCTTCCCTTGTACGTCATACCTTTACTCTCCTTCCTTACAACAATCTCCATTAACATCTAACTAATTGGGCCTCCCTGGTGGCACAGTGGTTAATCGCTGCGCTGTGGATCTGTCAGCAGCAGCGACGCGAGTTCGACGCCCGGCTGGGGAGATTCCCACATGGCATGGCAGACCTCTCCTGCCTCACCTGCTGCTCCCTTCAGCAGTGTGTTTCCGTTGATCTGCCTGTTCTGATCCCCACTCTGTCTCTGGTGAACCCTCTCGCCACTCCACGCCTCTGGCCTGTACCCCAGCTTGTATGTATAAATAAATAAATCTTAAAAAAAAAAAAATCTAACTAATTACCCTCCTAGAATTTTTTTTTATCTACTTATGTACATATCTTCTTATCTGTACATATCCTTCTTATTTTTCAACAGAAATGGAACCCAGTACACTTGCTCTTCTGTCCTTGACTTTTCATTAAAGCATACATCTTGTATAACTTCTTTATCAGCATATTGAAGTGTACCTCATTATTTAAATCCTGCCTAATATTTTGTTGAATGTTTTTTATAATTTTAGTCTATTCATGGATATATTATGTTAATAGAGTTATTGCAAACTAGGAAAATGAAGGGATGTTGAAAAGCCTATGAATCTATTTAGAAATGGAATCTCTTTGTCAAATGAAAGGAGATTTTAAGTTTAGATAGGTATTACCAGATTTCTTTTTTTAAAAAAAGATTTATTTATTTTAAAGATTTATTTATACATACAAGCTGGGGTACAGGCCAGAGGTGTGGGGCGGTGAGAGTGTTCACCAGAGACAAAGTGGGGAGCAGAACAGGCAGATCAGAAATACACTGCTAAGGGAAGCAGCGGGCGAGGCAGAAGAGGTCTGCCATACCATGTGGGATTCTCCCATTGCGCGCTGCTGGCAGCTCCACAGCGCAGTGCTCAACTGCTACACCACCCGGGAGGCCCGATTTATTTTATTTATTTATGCATATAAGAACTAGGGTCTAGGCCAGAGTTGTGGGGGGTGAAGGGATTCACCAGAGACAGAGCAGGGAGCAGAATAGGTGGATCTACTGAAATATACTGCTGAGGGAAGCAGCAGGAGAGGCAGGAGAGGTATGCTGCGCCATGTGGGTTAGCTCCCTGGCCAGGGATTGAACTCATGCTGCAGTGGCTTGATAGTGCTGAGACTTTAACAAACTTTGCGCCACTAGGGAGGCCCAGATATTACCAGATTTCTGACTGTCGTTTTCTTAGCCTCTGAAGTACTTCTGTGAGTCTCTCCTGGGTTCTAATAGCTAAAATTCAAAGAGCTCTTAGTATTAGGAACTATTCTTATTACTTTACATTATGAACTCATTTAATCCTGATGATGACCCTATGTATTAATTTTTTTTTAAAGATTGATTTATTTATGCATACAAGCTGAGGTGCAGTCCAGAGGTGTAGGGGGGGTGAGAGGATTCATCAGGGACAGAGTGGGGAGCAGAATAGGCAGATCGGCTGAAATATACTGCTGAGGGGAGCAGCGGGCGAGGCAGGAGAGGTCTGCTGTGCCATGTGGGAAGCTCCCTGGCCAGGTATAGAATTTGTGCTGCAGTGGCTCTGAATAGCTTCAGAGTGCTGTGCTTAACCTGTTGTGCCACCAGGGAGGCCCTGTATTAACTTCTTATTGCTGCTGTAACAAATTATACTTAATGGCTTTAAAACAACACAAATTTATTCTCTTTCAATTTGGAGATTGGAATACCTAAAATGAGTAGATAGGGCTATGTTCCTTCTGAGGACTCTACAGAAGAATTTGTTTTCATGTCTTTTCTAGTTTCAAGAGACTTCTTGCATTCTTTGGTGCCATTGCAGAACTTTAAAACCAGCAGTGTAACATCTTCCAATCCTTCTCCTGTTGTCATGTTGCCTTCCGTGTCTTGTACTTTCCTCTCTCCCTTTACAATGACCCTTAGGATTACATTGGACGGACATGGATAATGCATCATAATTTCTCTACCTCAGGGGCCTTAATTCAGTCACATTTTTGCCACTAAAGGGACGTATTCACAGGTTCTGAGGATTAGAATGTGGATTTTTTTTTTAATTCAGGCTGCACACTCTATGAAATAAGTTGTATGTCTTAGTTTGGGCTACTGTAACAGCATATTATAGATTGAATGCCTTATAAACAACAGAAGTTTATTTCTCATAGTTCTGGAAGCTGGCTCTGGTATTCAGTGTCTAATGAGGGCGTGGTTCATAGCTAGCTATCTTCTTGCTGTGTCCTCACATGGTAGAAGATCATATGGTTTTCTTTATTGAGGGGGCTCTTTTTATAAGGGCAATAATTCTATTCTTTGGGGTACTACCTAATGAATCTAATCACTTCTCACATGCTTTATCACCGTGGGGGTTTAATTTCAACATCAGAATTTTGAGGGGCTACAAATATTCCATCTATAGCATTGCATTTTATAGATGAGGACAGTGAAGTAACTTGCCAAGATCAAGTTACAGTAAGTAACTTACTGAGGCAGAGTTGAAATCAGGTCTCTTCTGAAGTCTTTGCTCTAATGATGACTCTCCTGCTATCGCTCACCAAGCCATTTAAACTTTTTTTTAATTTTTAATTTATTTTATTATTATTTTTTTAAAGATTTATTTATTTATACATACAAGCTGGGGCACAGGCCAGAGGTGTGGGGCGGCGAGAGGTTTCACCACAGACAGAGTGGGGAGCAGAACAGGCAGATCAGAAATACACTGCTGAGGGGAGCAGCGGGCGAGGCAGGAGAGGTCTGCCGCACCATGTGGGATTCTCCCCGGCCGGGCTTTGAACTCGTGTCTCTGCTGCCGACAGCTCCACAGCGCAGCGCTTAACCGCTGCGCCACCAGGGAGGCCCTTTAATTTTTATTTTTTAAAATACTTTTATTTATTCATGCATACAAGAGATGGGGTGTAGGCCAGAGGTGCTGGGGGTGAGAGGACTCACTAGAGACAGTTAGGAGCAGAACAGGCAGATCAGCTGGAATACACTGCTGAGGGGAGCAGCGGGTGACAGGAGAGGTCTGCTGCATCATGTGGGTCAGCTCCCTGGCCGGGGATTGAACTCATGTTGCAGTGGCTTGTCTATGGCTTGATAGTGCTGAGACTTAATGCTTGCGCCACCAGGGAGGCCCTAAGTCAGTTTCACTTTGTATTATCTAACAGTGGCTCTCAACCAGGAATGATTTTGCCCCTGTAGGGACTAGTTGGCAATATTTGGAGGCATCCAAATATTGTCACAAACGGGGGGTGGGAGGATGTGCTACTGGCTAATCAAAGCCAGCATGCTGCTAAATATCTTCACAATGCATAGGGCAGTTCCCAACAGGAAGAAGGATATGATACGAAAAGTCAGTAGTGCTGAGATTAGGAAACTGCTCTAACAGATGAAGTTTTGTCTAATAGGAGATCTGAATTCCAGTTAAGTGGAAAATATATCAGGGACAAAACAGTTATGCCAGTTTTTCCTCTTTCGGTTCTGCTTGCTCCTCAGAAGTAATCTAGCTGAAATCACTATTCTCTTTTGGCATGTTTTGTAATGTCTCTGCTGAAAGAGTTAGACTTTTTGCATTGTATTAATGGATTTTTCTAGACCTCAGTGGAACTGTACTTGGAAAAGCAAAGGACATAATGAAATGATTTCCACTGACAAGTTATCTGTAATCTCTTGAAGTTAGAGATAAACCCTTAGCAAATAACTCTAAAGGTTAAGAGAATAAAGTTACTACACTTTAGTGTTTTCAGTGGAAGAAGAGAATAGTATTTCCGATCTACTGGATCTTGTGAGGTGTTCAGACATCTTCTAGTCTTATCCAGAATATTTACTTGTCAGGGAGAAAAAGTAAAGAAATAATGACATTTCTCTTGATACGTATATTTAAACCCCATACAAGTTTTCTCTTCTCCCTCTCCATCACCTATTCTCATCTTTTTCTGTTTTCTGCAAAATTTGTGACTCCTGCCATCCCAGAGAATACAGCAGCAAACTTGTAAGAAAGTTTTGTCTTGTGACTGACCCCTGATTGGGATAGTAGGTGAGCCAAAAAACTTTTCAAATCAAAAGACTCTAGAGGTTAAGTCAACCCTCAAGCAGATGTGCAGGGTAATAAGGTAGCCCGGTGACCCAGGAGCGGTCAAGTGAGAAGCTACGCAACTGTCCACTGAGGCGGGCCCTCCTTGATTCAGAAATGGGCAGCTTTGTGCCCTCTGCAGTGGGAGGCCAAGGGATCTTCCCTGTTCTGCTCAGTGAACTTGCTTCACCTCACTGAGACAGTTCCTTTAAGAAGACCCATCATGTTGCTTGGCTGCTCTGTTTGTTTACAGTCCCAGAATAGTATGACTCAAAATACTGGGACTTGGCTTTTTTATTTTTTTCAAATTGGCTAAAAGAGACGTTATTCTAGTGGGATTCAGGAATGGAAAATAGCAGAGGGTGTTTTCATACTGTATGGGAATCCTTGACCACAAACTGGCGGTGCTGGTCTGCTCCATTTCTGTGTTCCTTCTGTCTTAGATTCACCAACTGGTCCCCCTTGGCCCTGTCCCCTGCTTCCTGGTCTAGGGTACCTTGCTAGGACTTGCTCTTTCCAGGTCCTCTGTTTCAGACATGCTGGTACTTAGTTCTAGTCAATAGGTCATAAGCCAGGGGAATCAGAATCTTCTAAACTGTGGAACTTCCCCATTTCTCTCTTCAAATGGCCAAATGATTATAATGTAGGGACTAATTTTGTGCTGTGACTGGCTAGCTCTTTGGCAAGTTCTGGTCATGAATACATTTATTGTTGATTCTAAGATATGTAAAAAAATGTAACCCCTCCCCCCCCATAGGTTTGCTTAAGAGCTGTCCGTCTAAATACTATGCAATGATTGGGTGATAGCAGAGGTTCCCTCCCCCGCTGATGCCCTAAAAGAAACCCAAGTAAAAGCCCCTTTTTTGGTAGTTGGGGGAGGGGGGTGGAGGGAGGCTGGGCTTTGTGTGGAATAACTGGTAAATGCAGGGTTGGGGATGACTCAGATAAGCGGAAAGATGAAAGAAACTGTATTATGTGCTTTCAGTGTCTGCTTCTAGTCTTCTGAGCTTCCTCAGCCTTGGGCTCATTCAGTTATAGCAGGCAGCTGGCGTTTAACCTGGGAGCTATTTTGTTCAGTACAGGGCTCTTTAAAATTTGACCCTTATGCCATCAAAATCACCATGAGTCAGCTTTTCAGGGAACCTAGCTAACTATTTCAAGTTATCTCCAGTTTGTGTGATTGTATTCTTTCTGGAATTGGGCAAACAAACATTTGACTTTTTGAGCCAGAGTAATAAAACAGGCCAATTTCTCACTGTTGACCTTGTATGTTTTCCATGTTGATGTATCTCCTGACTGTACAACCCTTGACTTTATCCCAGAGATAGTGTAGCACAAAGGAACTTCTGATGTCTGGCTCAACTTTTCTGGAAGCTGCTTTGGAAGGAGCTTCTATGAGATCATTTCTATCTGGGGTTATAATTGCTAAATGTATTGAGCACATTTGATCAGTCATGGGAAAACAGAGGAACGCTAATGGTTCAGACCATGAAGAAGGGACAGAAAACAAAGGATATAGAAAGTTTCAGGCAAGAAGGATCGAAAAGATCTGTGGGAAGGGAGACAGAGGGACTTTGGGGAGCAGGAAAGGGTGAATGCTTCCTCGGAGGATATTTTGCTTATTTTGTGCCTCTTTCAGTGGCTTTTGGCCAGCAATTAAGAGGCTCTGTTTGATGGGTTTGTGTGGTTAGCTTGGTGGTGACTGGAGTTCTTGGGCAGAGAACTGTGTATACCAGCCTTATGTAGGCACCTTGACCTTTGGCTTTGCTTCACTGGACGTTGATTCTGCTTTCTGGAAGCTCCTGAAAAATTTTTTCCCCTTCCTGATTTGCTTTTACTTGAAACTGGATGATTGCTGTCTTTCCCATGGATTTTGATTCTGAATGCTAGAAATGCTTAAAAAGAACTAACAGAGCCTAGTTCTGGCATGTAGTCACAGATGCCCAGGTTCAACGTAATCCTGAGCCATCCAGCAAACAAAGTATTCTGGAGTCCCTGTACTTGCAAGCCCTGTACTTTCTGCTTGGTGACTGTCATCTCCATGGCTAAACTGATTTCCATAACCATAACCTTTTCTTTCAAAGAGCACAGTTCACTTTACAAGTATCATTCAGCAGCAATCATAAACATTTATTGAGTGTCAATTATATGCCTTATCAACTTGAGTAGAGTATGAAAAATGTTTTAAGATGAACATTCAGAGGTTAAGTGAGTATGGGGAGGGATGGCAGAGGTTGTCATTCTCAGCAAAGCTCAGCTTTCTTTTGTGCTGTTCTCTGAGTAAAGGATGTTTGAAGCTCCCATAATTCTTTTGTGCTCCCTTCTCTGGTCCTGCCGACCTACCATGGCTGTAGTTTGTGTTCAGAAGGTCACAGGGTGCACTGTTTGTTTGTTTTCTTTTTAAGATTTATTTTTTATTTATACATACAAGCTGGGGTACAGGCCAGAGGCATGGGGCAGCGAGAGGGTTCACCAGAGCCAGAGCGGGGAGCAGAACAGGCAGATCAGAAATACACTGCTGAGGGGAGCAGCAGGCGAGGCAGGAGAAGTCTGCCGCGCCATGTGGGATTCTCCCTGGCCGGGCGTCAAACTCGCGTCGGGTGCACTGTTTTTTTTCATGTCTTAGTCAACTTTTATTTAGACCTGGATTATCTGGCAGGCAGTCATTTGCTTACCTTTCTTCCGTCCTCTCTTCTCTCTTCCCCTCCCTCTTCTCTTTCTCTTGCCTCCTTTTCTTCTTTCTCTCCTCCCTTTCTCCCTACCCCCTCACCTTTTAATGAATTAAGAAGTTAAATCTGGGCATCCCTGGTGGCGCAAAGGGTTAAGCGCAGCACTATGAAGCTGTCCAGAGCCACTGCAGCACAAGTTCAATACCCTGCAGGGAGATTCCCACATGGCTCAGCAGACTTCTCCTGCCTCAGCCGCTGCTCCCCTCGGCAGTGTACTTCAGTCGATCCGTCTGTTCTGCCCCCCCCCCCCCGCTCTGTCTCTGGTGAATCCTCTCACCGCCCCACACCTCTGGACTGCACCTCAGCTTGTATGCATAAATAAATAAATCTTTTTTAAAAAAAAAAAAGAAGTTAAATCTGCCACTGAAGGGGGAAAAGTTTTTTTCCCCCAGAACTAAACATAGATTATTACAGGTTTATGTACTGTTTTGGATTTATGCCATTTCCTTTCATTCCCACAAAAAGCTGAGTTTCCTACATTAAAACTTTTTTTTAACGATTTATTTATTTATGTATACAAGAGCTGGGGTGTAGGCCAGAGGTGTGTGTGGGAGGTGAGAGGCTTTGTCAGAGACAGAGCCGGGAACAGAACAGGTGGATCTACTGAAATACACGGCTGAGGGGAGCAATGGGCAAGACAGGAGAGGTCTGCTGCACCATGTGGAAGTTCCCTCTTCGAGAATAGCTTGATAGTGTTGAGACTTAACTTCTTGCGCCACCAGGGAGGCCCTCCTCCATTTGAAAAGAAAAAGGATTGACTCTCAAGTGTAGCGTCTTTGACCACTATATTTAAAAGGACACCCTTAAACCGCACCTTGTAGTCCTAGTCCCCTTTCTGGATTTTCCTTCACACCACTTGCATCATTTGACATAACATATATTTTAAAAAATCAACTCTGTTGTGGTACAGCTTACACACAATGTTATGAAAACATTTTAATACTTTGTGTGCCAGCTATTTTCTGTGCCACCGCATGAATGGTATAAGCATTCAATAAAACACACACAGCTCCTGAACTACTGGATATATTTTAATGAAAATTTACATGCATAGACATTAAAACTTCTAGACTGAGTACGATAAAAAAAATAGCTCCTAATAGTTCCAAATAAATCCACCGTGGTGTGAAAAACCGGAGACTAGATGAACACGTGAATACGTGAGCAGACCACAAAGTGTTAAGTATACAGTTCTATGAGTTTTGATTAGTATGTGTACATTTATGTAAGCACGACCATATTCAAAGTACAGAACAGGTCCATTGCCCAAAAAAGTTCCCATGAACCTCTAGAAAGTCACTACCCAGCAGTTACTGATCTGGTCTCCATCAGTATAGATTTGACTTTCCTAGAGTTTCACATCAGTAGAATCACAGAGTAGTGCTTTGCATTGGCTTCTTATCAGACTGTTTTTGAGAGTCATCCATGTTGCTGCCTGTCTTTGTTCCTTTCTAATTGCTAGTAATGTGCCATTACATAGATATACCACACTTTGTTCATAGATATACCACAATTTGTACATAGATATACCAGAATTTGTTCATGTATACACATGTCAGTGGCCATTTTGTATAAATATATGTTGGCACATAGTAGGCAGTCACATGATACTTGTTGAGTAAAATGTAGTGTGCTGATGAGTGTGCCCATGATGTGATCTAGGTAGAAGTGGACTGAACCCTAGTTCTTTTGTCTTCTGTCTAGCCCAGTGCTTTTATTGCTAAATCTTAGAGCTCTCTGCCAGTGTTGAAGCCTGCCAAAAATGCTATGTCCCTTCTCAGGGGGGTGCTGCATCTCCCATCTGGAAGCTCCTTGGAAGAATCCTTTAGAGTTTATGTGGGTTTTGAGGAAGACTTGGCGTTTCCAGTCTGTCCTCAAAATTCAGCTTTGCTTTAGAGAGCTTTTTATTCAGTTATAAGTGGAAAGCTAAAGAGGATGAGTTGGGTGAGGCCAAAGAAATGGATCAGAGAAAAAAATGACTCCTCAAAGATTCACTCTGTGGCTCATCTCTACATGGAAACATTCTCTTTTCTGTTAGAATGGGAGAAGAATTGCAGGCAGTGTCTGTGAGGCCATCTGTCAGAAGCACCACTGGTAGTTATAAGACACTGGAGGAGAATTCCTGACCTCTCAAGTAATGGAACTCTTTGGGGACACTGGAGTGGAAGAAAGTGATCTTTGCCCTTACCAAATGTGCTCAATGTGTTTGTGAAGTCAATCTTGTGACTTCAGTGGTCTCAAGAAAACACTTGCTTGAGAAATACTTGTGTTTTTATATGAAACTATCAACACACATGGATAAACACAAAGATATACACTCCTTTTAGCATAGAATGAAATGAAATTTTCTGAATTTGCTGAGTTGGGAAAACAGGTTTAATAGAACTTTCTGGCAGTAGGGATTTCTTACGGACTGGAACCTTCTGATCATCTGGACTTTAAAAATAGACTGATTGTTTTGACATAGTTTAAAATCTTCTCTGCAAATTAGGCCATTGAGTTCTTTTTAACATGATGAAGTGGCTCTGGAGTTTTGAAGAGTTCTTTACCTTCTACTTTTTCTCTTCCGGAAGGAAAACAGAAATTCTGTGCTGTCCTAATTAGGCCAGTGCCAAACACATGTCTTGATGCATGTTTGTGATTAAATGGAGTAATCGAGTTCTAGTTGGCTTTTGGGATAGTTGTCCCAGTTCTGATAAAAATAAGAATTTTGTTGATTTCTTTGGGTTCTGTCTCTTTGATCTCAGCCGGAAGTGGAATAAAAGCCAAATAAACCAGAGACCAACAGATAAAACCAATGAATAGGAATTTAGCTTGAGAATAACTGTTAACTCAAGCTAGCTTTAGAATCTGAATGGAGCAGCATAAGATAATCTTGGTTGACTCAGCGGTGTGATTTCTTCTAAACATTAGGATGTGCTAGGGAGCATCCAGGCTTCCCTTTAGCGCTTTCCATTACTTTGGAGCTAAGTTTTGCCCTCAACATTGGGGAACACCTTTATAAAAATTTATCAGATTCTGTGATTGTGGTTGGTTGGTAGAAGTCAGATCCTTTTCATCCTGAAAGACCAGAACTGAAAGGACCTCAGTGCTGAGCAGGTTTGCTTTGGAGCATTTTCTGGTGTCTTTGGGGTTTAATTTCTAGAGTCCCCCGACTATGCCCTGTTTAACTTCTTTCCTTCCAAGGCTCTTTGTTTCTGTTCCTTCCCCATCTCTTTCTTTTCTCTTCCCAGGCCTCCTCAAAACCAAGCCCATATGATCATTCTTTCAGGAATGGTTCTCAGAGAGCTAAGAAGGAATTTCTTGATGGAAACTGTCACCAGTTTCTGTTGCCTGCTTGGGTCAGCTTGTCTGCTTAGACACTGCACTGTGTGAATTCCCTTGAGTTTTAAATGGAACAATGGAGATCATTGAGCACTGTTATGTTGTATTTTAGAAACTTGACTTGGAAAGTGAAAAGCTTTGTGGGAGAGATATGGAGGGGTACTGTCTGATTTCTTAAAGCTTAATAGATAGTAGAGGTCACTTAACTAGATAGCTGTAAAGCCACTAATAGTAATAATGCATTGTTTTCATTAATGGGAGAGGAAAGGAATTCACAGAAGCAAGCTGCAGGCTCTTTCATTTTCATGAAAAATGTGGTCCCCAGATGAGCAGCTTCTGAGCATCAAGGAGATGTGCCTAGCTGCTACTGCCATGCCTACTGTGTGCCCAGGCTTTGTGCTTTGCCCTTTACATACTTTATCTCATTCAACAGCCAGGGCTATGGAATCTGTTATTGTTCACTTCCCTGAGACTTTGACAGTTAAGTAACTTCTCCAGTGCCCCACAGTGCAAAGCCAGGCGGGGCTTTCCAAACCTGTTGCGGTCTGAGATAGCCTAACAAGCTCGGGAGGATGGCAGGCAGAAGTTGGGGAAGGGTGGCTTTTGTGTCACTCCTGTTTCTGCTGTTGTGTAAGGACTGAGACCATTTCATACACTTTGTAGAGTTGGGTGGGATGGACAGTTGGCAGGATGCAGAGTAGGGGAGCTTGTTTCCCACCAGAACCAGACCAAAGTGGGATCATTGATTGCAAATAGGCAGAGCAAGTAGAGCAGGAGCCTCCTGCCCTCTTCCTTCTCTCATCAAAGGGAATCTTCATATCTTCTCTTTCTTTTTTTTTTTTAAAGACTTATTTTTATTTATTTATACATACAGCTGGGGTACAGGCCAGAGGTGTGGAGTGGTGAGAGGCTTCACCAGAGACAGAGAGTGGGGAGCAGTACAGGCAGATCAGAAATACACTGCTGAGGGGAGCAGCGGGCGAGGCAGGAGAGGTCTGCCGCACCATGTGGGATTCTCCCCGGCTGGGCGTCGAACTCATATAGCTCCACAGCGCAGTGCTTAACCTCTGCGCCACCAGGGAGGCCCCCATATCTTCTCTTTCTTTAAAGAAACCAAAAGTGCTACCACCCAGGCCTAGGCTTTCTGGCACAGGGGAAAATGCCCACAGGTTTAGGATGAATTGAGTGGCATAATAGACGGCAGAACAATGTGAAAGGCAGAAGGAGAAATGAAACATGTTATTCTTGTTCAGGCATTTTCTCATTTGTCTAATTATTTGATTAGCAACCATTACCCAGCCAGGGGAGGTGAAGATGGTTATATTTTTGTTTTACACATAAAAAATTCAGTCAGTACATGTTTAATGATTCTCCAGGACTCATGAGTAGAAAAACTAGCTTAGGGTTTTGAGCTCTCCCTCCCAGAATTCTCTGTAGTGGGCTCAGTTGCATACATGTGTGCATGTGTGTTTAATATACCCCGTGACAGCAGATGCCAAACAATATCCCCAAATCTGATAGGGATTGTTAAATTTTCCTCCCAAATGCCCCTTTTCAGGTGCCTGTCCTTACCTGTTCTGGATAGCAGTTTTATGGGCTAAGAGATTTATGGTGGAGTAGGTTTCCTGGTGAGAAGATCCCGAGGCCTGGTCTTATTTCCCAGGGCTGTGTGAGAGGGGGATGGCTCTTGTAGCTGGTCTCCCATATATGACTCTTGATTGTAGAGGTTTACGGGATTTTGTTTTGTTTCATGTGCTGGCCAATGCAGTAGCTTGGAACCAGGCTGACTGGGTGACATTGATTAAACATGGCTGAACTGTGTAACTTCTTGTTCTTCTCAGTTTTCTGGGAGATCTGTGAGTTTGTCACCAGGTTCATTGAATGCTGCAGTGGATTAGCCCTATGGCAGATGCAGGGTGGAGAAGAGTGATCACGATCCCTAGCAAGGTACCTGCTATTGCGCATTCATTTGTTCGTTCACTAGCTAGTGAACTCTTCTGTGTGCCAGGCTGTCTCGGGTGCTGAGGAGGTAAACATAAGATAGACACAGTCTTGCTGTCATGGGTGTGGTGAAGGGCACTGGCACTGCAGTGAGCATTCAGTAAATTATTAGTGGCAACATGAACATATTAAGACTTAGTATAACAATGTGGTATTAGTAATAGAATAATGAGTGGTTTACCACTTAAGGTTATGGGAAATGAGGACTTATCATATCACACTCAGTGTTCTGTACACATATCTCTAACTGCTCTTTATCCAAACCAACAGACTCTTGAGATCAGGAGGGTGTTTTTTCTCTTAGGGCTGGGAGACACTTGGTGTAAAGGTTTATCCTCCTTTGTCTGGAGTAGAGCTTTACTTGTTTGGATTAGGAGATTAGGAGATTTTACCCTGGGGTTCTGTATGCTGAGAGTTGGGACTCTGGGCACCTTTTTTTTTTTTTTTTAAAGATTTATTTATTTATACATACAAGCTGGGGTACAGGCCAGAGGCGTGGGGTGGCGAGAGGGTTCACCAGAGACAGAGTGGGGAGCAGAACAGGCAGATCAGAAATACACTGCTGAGGGGAGCAGCGGGCGAGGCAGGAGAGGTCTGCCGCACCATGTGGGATTCTCCCCGGCTGGGCATCGAACTCGCGTCGCGCACTTCTGACAGCTCCACACCGCAGAGCTCAACTGCTGCGCCACCAGGGAGGCCCTCTGGGCACCTTTCTAGAGTTCCATTCTGGGATCTCACTGGCATCAGGTAGCTTGCTTCCTGGCCTGACTTTTTTATGATGACTTCAGTGTTCCTTTGACCTGTAAATAGAGGTGTTAGGGATAGATGAAGCTTAACCGGTAAGGTTTTTTGTTTTTTTGAAATAACAGTTTTATTGAGATATAATTCATATATTATGAATTTCACCCTTTTAAGGCATACAATTCATTGTTATAACCACTAGTATGCTTTCTCTCCATGATTTTGCCTATTGTGGACATCTCATATAAATGGAATCATTGAATATGTGTCGCGCGCGGTTTCCCGTCCAGCAGGAAAGAGACGCGACTCAGAGGTGATCTTCAAAAATGGTCTCTCCCAACCTCTTTATTGTTCTCCTTATATACAATGTTTCCACCAATCCTCATACTGTGCTATTGGGCTGCTCCAATCAGGGTAAAGGTCAAACTGGGCCCGACCAATGGTCTTAGTGATCACGCACGCACGAGCTCCAAAGCCACTGTACACGTGAACATCACGGGCTATGGCTATCCTGTTTACCCACTCTCAAAGCTCC